>JASAMX010004596.1:0-15350 GCA_030248175.1 Microlaimidae sp. YZB2_3 | reverse complement strand
GTTTAAATAAATTTCAATTTTTTTCTGTGCAACATTATTAAGCCAGGGGGAGATTCATCAAATATCGTTCAAATAATTTTAGATTTTTTTTTATTCTGTGCACCATTATTAAGAGGGGTAAATTCTTTAAAAATCGTTCAAGTAAATTTTGATTTTTTTCTGTGCAACATTATTAAGCCAGGGGGAATTCCTTAAAAACTGTTCAAATAAATTTCAATTTTTTTTCTGTGCACCATTATTGCAAGAGGAAGGGAAAATTCTTTATAAAGCGTTAAAATAAATTTTGATTCTTTTTTGTGCAAGCAGGGGGAAAATCTTTAAAACGTTCAAATAAATTTCGATTTCTTTTTCTGTGCATCATTATTACAAAAGAAAGGCGAAATTCTTTATAAAGCGTTAAAATAAATTTAGATTCTTTTTTGTGCACCATTATTAAGAGGGGGAAGGGAGAAATTTTTCAGAAATCGTTCAAATAAATTTCGATTTTTTTCTCTCTGTGAACTATACATTATTAAAAAGCAGGGGGAAAATCTTCAAAAAAAAATAATGGTGCATTTGTTTTAAATTCTCTTGATAAATGTAATTTATTTAACGATTACTTTGCCAGTGTATTTACCAACGATAATGGTGTATTACCAGACTTTCAACCAAGAATAAATGAAAATGAAGGGATTTTCTCTGTTTCTTTTCCAGTTAAAACTATTGAAAAAAAAATTAAAAAAATTTCCAAATAAATTTCATATAACCCTGACGGTATCCCTGCTTTCTATTATAAAAATTTAGCTAGCGATCTAGCGGGGCCTCTGTCACAAATTTTTGAAATCTTTATGGAAAATGGCACTGTTCCAGAGCTTTGGAATGCTGCTTTGGTAGTACCTTTATTAAAAAAAGGCGCTTGTTGTCTACGGGAAAATTATAGACCAATATCGTTAACATGTATTAGCTGTAAAGTTATGGAAAGTAGGATTGTTGATGAGTTGCTTAAGTATTTAAAAAAACAAAAAACTGATCCACCCAGACCAGTATGGATTTTAAAAAAAAAATTAGTAGGTCTCCAGTTACTTTCAACTGTTTCCGATTGGGTAAAAGCCCTAGATCATAAAAAAATGTGTCAACGTCATGTACGTTGATTTCACAAAAGCCTTTGACTCAGTAAGCCATCCCAAACTTTTAAAAAAACTAAATTCATACGGCATGGGTTTTGAACTTTTATCTTGGATTTCAAGTTTTTTATCCAACAGACGGCAGCAAGTGATTTTAAATGAAAGCTCTCAAAATATTGACAGTTTTGTGTATTCAAATTTTGCTAATCTGTCCAGTGGTGTTCCACAACGTAGCGTTTTGGGACCATTACTTTTTTTATTATTTGTAAACGATTTACCCAAATGCCTAGGTGCAGAAACTTTTGTCAAACTTTTCGCCGACGATGCCAAGTTGTATGCTGTTATAGATGAAAAAACAATTCCAACTCATTTTCAGCACAGTTTGAATAGTTTCTGTTCTTGGGCAAATAAATGGCAATTGAAAATAGCATTACCTAAGTGCAATGTAATATACCTCGGTTACAATAACTTGAGAGCTAAATACAGACCTGTGCACGGTCTGGAAATGCCCCCCCGTTTTATTTGAGGATTTGCCCCCCCCCGCCAAAAATGAAAAAGTACTCTAAAATTATGACGCCATTTTTGACCTATGATGACGCCATCATCACGAATTTTTTGCAGTTTTTAGCCTATTTCAATGTATTTTAAGCCATTTTAGACCTATTTTTACCTTATTTTCGCCATTTTTGTCCTTTTTTTCCCTTTTTCCTTCTTTTTTTCTCTTTTTTTTCTCCTTTTTTTCTCTTTTTTCCCTAAATTCCCCAAAAACTGTTCAAATAAATTTCAATTTTTTTCTGTGCATCATTATTACAAAAGGAAGGGGAAATTCTTTATAAAGCGTTAAAATAAATTTTGATTCTTTTTTGTGCACCATTATTAAGAGGGGGAGGGGAGGAATTTTTCAGAAATCGTTCAAATAAATAAATAAATAAATGTGATTTGTTCTGAGGGTAGGCTTAGGTATAAATTTTAGCTACTTTCAGCTTCATTAGATCCAATGTTATGGTTCCAAGTTCTCTATTAAACTTAAACTCAAAACTACTTTAAATCAAATTTTATTTTAAAAAGGCTAATAACTTGAAAAAGCTACTAACTAGTTATTAGCCTTTTTAAAATTAGACTACGCAGCAAAAGTTCTCTCCTTTTTATTTAAAAAATTAAATGTAAATATTTTTTCAATAAAACCAAAACGCCTAAAATAAGACCTTGTTACAGATCTGTGCACGCTCTGGAAATGTCCCCCCTCCCAAAAATGAAAAAGCACATAAAAATTATAACGCCATTTTTGACCTATTACGACGCCATTATTGCCAATTTTTTTCAGTTTTTAGCATATTTCAATGCTTTTTGAGCCATTTTAGATTTATTTTTACCTTATTTTCACTTGTTCGTCCCTTTTTCCCTTTTCTCTTCTTTTTTCTTTTTTTTTTCTCCCCTGCTTGCCCCCTGTTTCAAAAAAGTGGCCCCCATGCCCCCAAGTTTTGGAATTGTCCCCCTCCCAATAAAACCCCCAAGGGGCAGTGCACAGGTCGGTTGTTCCCCCAGCTACAATTCCACACCCATCTAAACAAAAAAATCATGATTAACATGACACAAAAAGTCAGAATCATAGGTGGGCAGGGGGACTTGGGGACAGGGACGTAACCGGGGGGGAGGCGGGGGGGGGCGCCCCCCCAAAAAAAACGATTAAACAGGGGGAAAAATAAGGATAGTGGTTGGGCGGGGGGGCGGCCGCCTCCCCCCAAAATGGTCGCCAGATAGTAAAATTTGAGGGTTTTCAGAGGCTAAAAATTCAAAATTTTCTAGCGCCTCGCTAATCGCTCAGCGCCAAACTATAAAATAATTTTAGTACCCCAATTGACCCCCAAAAACCAAAAATGTTTCCGCTTCGCTTCGCTCAGCGGTCACTTTTTATAGTATACATACTGGAAATAATTCAATATTTTTTGGAGCTGTTACAAAGTTTACAGCTTTTGCATAATAATATTAATCATTGAGCAAATCTGTTGTGCAAAATATTTTAAATTTTAAAAATCGATCAATTCATATCAAAATTCTGTAGCAGAGGCTTAGGCTTAGAGCAAAAAGAGAAGAGAAAAAAGAAAGGAGCTTAAAAAGAGATAAAAGAAGGGGAAAGGGAAAAACAGGACAAAAAGGCGAAAATAAGGTAAAAATAGGTCTAAAATGGCTTAAAATGCATTGAAATAGGCTAAAAACTGCAAAAAATTCACAATAATGGCGTTACAATAGGTAAAAAATGGCGTCATAATTTTTGGGTACTTTTTCATTTTTCCTCGGGGGGCAATAAAACGGGGGGACAAATCATCCAATAAAGCAGAGGGGCATTTTCAAACCGTGCATAGGTCTGGTAAAGGTGCTGGGTTAAACCATACATGGGCAAGTTGGTCCAGAGTGGGGGGTTAAGCCCCAAATTAGGGGAGGGTTAAAATCTGAAAAATGCAAAATATGAGAAATACCCATACCTGGTATCGTTTTTTTTCTGGAGTGCATTTTACCCTTATTGTTTTTCGATTTCAAAGAAAAAATAGGTAAACACGCTAATTTTAGGTCAAAAAGGCGTTTTATTGCATTTTTGAGCTTTTTACTGTTTAAAACATTCATTTTGACCTCAAAAATTAAGTATGGAGACAGTTAGAAGTCATTTTTAAGACATTTTTTTCATTTTTCCAAAATTTGGGGGGTTAACCTTTTCTTAAACCCCTTTCTCAGAATTTGGGGGGTTAACACCCCAACCCCTCTCTCCGTGCCCATGTATGGGTTAAACTCTCCCCCTTCCTCCATTACTTTAGACCAACTTTCCCATGTGATGTATGGCTTAGGCTATGGGGCAGTGGCAGGCTTGGCAGACACTTTGTAGATTATAATTTAACATTAAAACACTTTTTAACCAAGCACTAATACCCAATTAAATTTTTCAATAAGGCCAAAATTAAAAAAAAACTTCTGAAGGTACAAACAATTTTTTTAAAAATTTAAAAGATAACGGAAGCATAACAGCTTAGGAGGCAATGGGAGACACTCTTGGTACAATTCCCATACACGTCCCAAAATTCGATTTGACCGATTCTAAAGTAAAATACACATATAAAAAACCTTTGTACACTAAATTGGACATGCAGACTTCGTTTTGATGGTTAATTTTAAGATTGGGCCTTATCAAAAAGAGTTATAAACTAATTTATACCCAAAAAATGACCTTTTTCAGCATATGCAATTTATGATGTTAATAAAAAAATTGTAAACAAACAAAT
Organism: Microlaimidae sp. YZB2_3; assembly: GCA_030248175.1. Taxonomy (NCBI): domain Eukaryota; kingdom Metazoa; phylum Nematoda; class Chromadorea; order Desmodorida; family Microlaimidae; species Microlaimidae sp. YZB2_3. The sequence continues at coordinate 10,975 of JASAMX010004596.1, read as the reverse complement.
TAAATTAAAAACTATGTTTTAACAATGCTAGAAGTCTGAAGAACTTAAAAATTTTCAAAAAAAAATTAAAAATTTAAAAGTTACTTGGACTACCAAAAACATGGACAACAAAATTTTTTGGCTTTAAACGCTAATTTAAACTTACTTAATTTTTCACCGATTTATTGTTGCTAAGCTTAAGCAAAACCTAAAAATCAAACAAATTTGTAATATAATTGATTTTTATTAAAATAAATTGTTTTTCAAAAATGTGAATTTTTTCACAACTAAAATTTTATGGGTATTTGAACGGTTATTATAAAAAATTGGTTGTTACCATGAAAAAAATAAAAGTATATTTGTAACTGCCAGACACTTGGTAATATGAAAAAAATTATTAATTTGATTAAAGACTTAATAAAAAATTTCTTAATAACCTAAATTGTACATGCCAAAATAGAGCAATTTTTGGGTATAAATTGGCTTACAACTTCTAATTAAAATCTCAAATCTCAAAAATCAAGTCTACGGGTCCAAATTAGGGTATGAAAATGTTTTATAAGTGTATTTTACATTAGGGTCGGTCAAATCAACGTTTGGGATGCGTATGGGAATTATACCGACACTCTTTAGATTGTAATTCCACAACATTTTTTTATATCAACAAGGAACAAATAAATTTTTTAATAAGGTTAAAAATTAAAAAAACCAAATCATATGAAATTTTACTAAAAAAAAATTCATTTAAATTTCATTTATTTAAAAATTAAAATTTCATAAGCAACCAAAGTTAAATCACAGACAGCAAGCCGTATGAGAAATCTTAACAACAAACAAAACTTCAAAATTAATATATATTATCAGACCTGTGCACGGTCTGGAAATGCCCCCCCCCCCGTTTTATTGGAGGATTTGCCCCACCCCATTTTATTGCCCCTCCGCGCCAAAAAATGAAAAAGTACCCTAAAATTATGACGTCATTTTTAACCTATGATGACGCCATCATTGCGAATTTTTTTGCAGTTTTTAGCCTATTTCAATGTATTTTAAACCATTTTAGACCTATTTTTACCTTATTTTCGCTTTTTTTGTCCCTTTTTTCCTTTTTCCCTTCTTTTTTTCTCTTTTTCCCCTTTTTTTCTCTTTTTTTTCTTTCCCCCCTGCTTGCCCCCCCCGTTTTATTGTCCCCACCTGTTTCAAAAAAATTGCCCCCCATGCCCCCCTCGTTTTGGCGGTGCCCCCCCGATAAACTACCAGGGAGGCGGCTTGCACAGGTCTGTATTATATTATGATAAGTGTACTTTATTACTAAAGAGTGATCAGTGTATCGCAATTTTAGGATGATTTTTGGTTGTATTTTTAATTTTGAACCTAACCCAAAAAGGGGCCATAAAAGGGGCTATTTTTGGAAGAAGGGGCTAAAAAAGGGGCTAAGGGCTATTTCCAAATTTTTGGGGCTATCAGCCTAAAAAAGGGGCTAAAAATAGCCCCAAGGAAGCTAACCTGGCAACCCTGTCTGAAACCCATTCCACGCGGTCAATACGGTGTCCGGAAATTTTGTCTTCTACATCTCGTCTTCTACATGTCGTCTTCAGAAAACTCGTCTTTTAAACATCTCGTCTTTGCAAAACTTGTATTTTGGATGCGATTTTGTCAACGTACTTTTAAAAACGCGAGTTTCCACCCAAATGATAAAGTTTTTTTTGATGTTTGGGTTTTGCTTAGGCTTAGGAAAAAAAAATAAGGTTTTTATTCTTCAGTTCAAAAAGCATCATTAAATACAAATTTACCATGATAAAATTTTGCTTGATTTTAAGGTTTTGCTTAGGCTTAGATTCTCAGTTTTTTGAATAAATTATTTAATAAAAGTTTTTTATGGGGGTTTTTTTTTTTTTTTGGTTTTTTGTTTTTTTTTTTTTTTTTTTTTTTTTTTTTTTTATGTTTTGTTTTTTTTGATTTTGGGCTGTAGGTAAAAAAAAAAAAATTAATTATAATTAAAATCAGTTTAACACAAGTTTGCAAACGCATTTCTGATTGTTATGGGGAATTTGCACTACTTTATGGGGAATTTGCACTACTTTATGGGGAATTTGGCAATGGGGATTTTACACTACTTTTATGGGGATTTTGCACGTCACCTTTTTATGATAAAAATTTTGCTTGATTTTCGGTTTTTGTTAAGGCTTAGGTAAAAAAAAGTTTTCAATACATTTTTTTAGTTAAAAAATAGGAGAAACTTGTTTTTTGAAAAGTGCGTTTACAAAATCGCCTCTAAAAGACGAGTTTTTTGAAGACAAGATGTTTAAAAGACGAGTTTTCCAACGACGAGTTGTAGAAGACGAGATGTTGAAAGACGTTAAGACGTATTGTAAAAGACGAAATTTCCGGGAACCGCCTAATACAAATAATAGCTGCGAATAATATACAAATAATATACAAATAGCTGCGAATAATATACAAATAATATACAAATAAAAATAGCTGCAAATAAAAAAAATAATATATAAATAGCTGCGAATGATATACAAATAATATACAAAAAAAAATAGCTGCGAATAATAAGACGTTAAGCGTATTGTAAAAGACGAAATTTCCGGGAACCGCCTAATACAAATAATAGCTGCGAATAATATACAAATAATTTAGCTGCGCAGCCAAAAACCGTTTCCGAAACCACCAATAGTGGTTGAAATGGTTGTATCATTTCACCAGTATTTTGCGTTATATTTTTCAACGATTTTTCTACTCTAATTGCTTTTGTATTTAACATTTCTTATGTAAATATATACATATTTGGTATCAAACGAATAAGAATTCTTAATTACATATAATTTTGAAATTTCTAGTTTTTTCGCCAATATTCTGCTGAGTTATTTAAATTTTTAGAGCGTTACGCGTTTAAAAAAAAACAAAACTTGATTATTTATTCTTGTATCAGACAAATTTCCCATGTAAATAATATAAATTTAGTTTTAATTGATTATGCATCTTTAATTACATAAACCTTCTAAATTTAAGGTCATTTGATTAATCTTCAGTGGAGTTATTAAAATTTAAAGACAGTGTTACAAAAAAAAGAATTTTTTTTTCAAGTACATATCCGCTTTTTAGAAGTCACTTCTATTATGAATGTACACACCTTTATTATCAATCAATTACGCGGACTTTTTTACATAAGTCGTTTAAATTTTTAGCGTATTGATTATTATTAAGCTGAGTTATTACAATTTGAAGTCAGCGTTAGGTCTAAAACACTTGAAAAATTTGCATATTTGCTGCTGTAAGGTACACTTACTCTGTGTAGATACACAAATTTATACTAGTAATCGATAAAGCAGGTTTAGTTACATATACGTTTTAATTTTTAAGTTAATTGATCCATAAATATCTGAGTTATTTAAGTTTTAAAAAATGTATCATTGTGTTCCTGTTTTTTTACATCAACCTAACTTAATTATCCACTCTAGTACAAAAAATTTTGTTTATGTATAAACTAATGTTTAACACCATTCGATTAAGCAGAATTGATTATGTATACGGTTAAATTTTAAACCCATTCCTGCCATATTCGACTAAGTTATAACAATTTGAAAAAAAAGCGTTATGTCCGATTTTCACCAATTGCCCAAGTTTGTATATGCACTTTTATGTAAAATATGTTTTTTTATTTATTACTTTTCATACATTAAACGATTAAGCACATCAAATTACATAAACATTTAAAATTTTAAGATAATTGTTTAAGGTTTGACCGAGTTATTTATATTTTAATTAAAAACTACAAAATGAACGATCCAGCCATAATATGCGCTCTGAAGATCTAGACTGTTTAAAGACACTAACTATTTCACTGTCTACTTCACTAAATACTTTTTGCCTACTTCGCTAACTACTTTCTGCCTGCTTTGTAACTACTTTGTTAACTACTTGTATTAACTACTTTATTTTTTGAAAGTAGGTAGTTAAGTAGGTAGTTAGCTACTTTTGAATAAGAAAGTAGGTAGTTAAGTAGTTAGCCAAAATCTTGGTAGTGAAGTAGTTAACTAGTTAGCTACTTAAATAGTTATGACAACACTAGGGCATACTTCTTACTGTCTATTTTCTATATATTTGCATCGTTTTCGTTCTTTTAAAAAAATTTTATTTTTTCTTTTTTAATTATTAACTAATTTTTCGTTTTATTTATTGTTTTATGTTTAGTAACTTTTTTAGTTTCTTATTATGCTTCTTTCGTTCTCCAATGTACGCGTGGCTAATGTCCGCTGTTGATGAACTACAGCTTTTTATAATAAGAAACTTTCTCTTTTTATTATCTTTTTATTTTGTTTTTAGATGTTAGCTTAATATTATAGCTCTGTAATTTATAGCTTAATTTTACAAAAGTAGATAAATTGCTTTTAGTTTTACTTATCTGTAAGTTTTGTTATTTTCTCTAATCTTTTTCTATTTTAGTTACAGTTTTTTCTACTGTAACAGTTTTTTAAACATTATTTTTTTATGTTTAAGTTATTTGACCTTAATTTGCATAAAGTGTTTATTATTTCAGATTTAATTCTCAGTTAATTTTATTAGTAATTAAGTGTTAGCTTAATTTTAAAGTTTAATGAGTGTTTGTTTAATTTTAAGTTTATTTAAAATACTCACTCATTCTTTACAATTGTTTACTAATTAGTTTAAATTTAATTACTTTCCCTTTCATATCTTTATTGTAATTTATTTATCTGTCATATTGGTCAGTCTTTCTAGTCCTGCATTATTACCCGTAATGTGGTCTGTCACAATATTTTGGTGCCTTTTTCCCGTTTCTGGTTCTTCCAGTTAACGGTGTTTTTTGTCTCGTTTCTGGTTTTACCAGTTAATGGAGCCTTGTTGTCAGCTATGCGATATCCGTTCTTATTTGCATATTTAGTTGATATGTAATTTGATTACATTTAGTTTTATTCTGATAGATGTTTTAAAGACTATTTTTAATATTCGTTATTTTATTAATAATAATAATAAATAATCGTTTTTAACATTTGGTCAACGCTTCGCTCCGGCTTAGCGCTAATGAGAATACATATAGATTATTTCACAGATCTAGGTTTTTTTTTAAACGATGAAAAATCTACACTTTGGAATAATCTACGTGCGCAGTTGTTTAACACACAGTCGGACATTCTCTACTCGTATATATTCTTGACGCTGCAAACTCCTCAAAACATTCTCAGACGGCCTCCTTCCCAGAAAAATCCTATTCACGATTTAACCAAGTAATTGCGGTGTTCAGGGGGCCATGTGAAACTGAACACATGGACGTTTCAAAAAACAAATCAATTAAAAAAAATTAAATCGGTAATTTAGAATAAAAATTCTTTAAATAAATTTTAAACAAATACTGCAAAACAAGTTTGTAATTAATTTTTTGCTTATAAAACCAGTCATACATAACTTACGAACCCATAAAACAATTGTAAAAAATAAACTATCATTTTACTCGTCAAATACTTAAAAATTTAATGGTGTATTAGTTTCAACTATTTCAAATTTTTTTATTTACTTAATAAGTTAAAGTTCTCTAATAATTCACACAATAGTTCATCAAAAATTATTTTGATATTATTGTTCTCTAGAAAATTTTACAAATAAAATGATAGTTTAATTGTAAAATTTAATTTATGATTTCTAGAGTTATGATTAATTTTACATAGTGCTAAATTTAAAAATTAACAAAAGCAACAATATCCTTTTATTTCAGTTTGTACACTTAGAGTTTTGTCGGTAATTGGCAGTTAAGTGTCAGCTCTAGATTTTTTAGACAATTAGAAAAGTTTTTTTTTTGGTAGAAAGTCAAATTTCGTGTTTGAGTGCTAAGTTTTATTTATATATTTTAAAAATAACCCTTAGCAACTTCAGCAGTTTCATCCGCTCGAACAAAAAATCTTGCTGTGAGATTATATAGAATAGCAAACATGAAAATTTAGATGTTAAATTTGTTATTATATTGGTAATATATTTTTGAAATTGAAAAATGCGGTTATTTTTTGGTCGACTTTAACATTAGCGCTATATACAAATGGTCATAACTCCTTAAATAATGAATTAATTTTTAATGTAAAAATACTTTTTACCATCATTTCATGTTCGGCCGCGTAAATCTTTTCTCTTGTAAAATAAAATTAACAACATCGAATTTTTCAGTATTTTCAATTATTTTGGTCGCAAACTTTTTGCCAATCGATTCAAGATTTTATTCTGGTTGCTCAACTCTATTTTTTAGTACTTTTTTGTGTTTGTGCTTGTTTTTCAAATCTTTGTTTAAGCACAAAACTCTATTTTTTTCAAATTCGTGGGCGCAGGCATCTTGTAAATTACTCATTTTAGTCGGAAAAAGGTTGTATTCTTACTATAAACTTAGTTTTCAGTAATTTTTTCCACTGGCCCTTAAGAATTTCATTCCAGCACCGATAAAATTCAGCAAATTTCACCTTAGCATTTGCAAAGCTTTTAAATGGCAAATTGCAGCTTGTGCAAGAAAAAAATCGCTAAAAAAGACTCCAACAAATATTACCCTGTGCTATATTTAAAAACCCGTTTCATGTCGCTTGTACGGGGCTTGCTGAAGAGGTTTTGGCCAAATTACCTTACCCAATTTCCTGTCGTTATTGCGTGAAGAGCCTCGATTTGTTAAAGAAGGAAATCGTCCAGCTCAAAGCAGATATGGCCGATCTAAAAACGCGGGATGCGGTTCGTAAGGTGGAATCCGATCTTAGCAGTGACAGCGAGGGCCAGTCAGTCTCAGAAGGCGAGGAGGACTTCATTCCCGTTCGCAGTTTTTTTTGTCGGCGCCACTCCAAGCGCGTTTTTGGCTTTTTTACATCACCCGAAAGCTTGAAAGATATCATCAGACCTATTATCCAAGAAGGGCTGGAACGGGAAAGAAGCAAAAAGTTTGTCGCCGTGAAGGGCCTAGCTGAGTTGTCTGACATTTCAGACAGTCAGCAGGCCTCCGACCTCCTTATGGCCTGTTTTGAAGGTTCCGGTGATCAACCACCGGTCCTTCAAGAAGTCTTTCGTCTTGTAAAAGAATCGACAGGGCATCCTTGTCTTCTCAAATTAAGATTTGAAAGATCATCAGAAGTTTCACTTGTTCTCAACAAGTGCAAAGTTCTTAAGACAAATGTTCGATTTTCTAGAGTTACACTTTACACTTTTAGAGAGCGTGGCGTTATACAAAACCTGTACAAAAAGCGTTAGTTTTAACCAAAAAAAAAAGAATTTCCTTTTTTTGTAAAACGTCAAGGTTTATCTCCTGACGACTGGGAAGTATTCCCTTCCTCCCACAAGCCGGAAATAAACCTATCGGGACCGCCAAGAGTCTCAACTCCTAGTCAATGTTCCGCATAGGACAACAATTGCAGAAGGCTATTATGCAAATTTTTTAACTTCAGAAGTTTAAAAAATAAATTGGACAATCTTTTTGCGCTACTTTTTAAACAAAAATACGATATTGTAAGCATTTGCGAAACTTGGCTGGACTCAAGCGTTCCAGACACCTTATTATCTTGCAATAACACCTACAGAGTTTTTCGGAAAGGTAGGGAAGGCAGAATTGGCGGAGGAATAATTATCTTAGTTAAAAAGCATATTTAAGCATATTAAAACATTTGAGTTTTTAATACCTCCAAAATTTCAAACTCTAGAGAGTATCGTTGTTGATATCTTAGGTTTCGATCAGGAAAAAATTAGAATTGTCTGCCAATACCGCACTCCAAATTTTTCTTGTAAGAATAGTGAAATAAATTATGTAAACCTGTTAGCTGAGTTAAATTCCATTTTGTGTTCTAGTAAAAATACTTGCGTGTTTACAGGGGACTATATTTTTTCATCAATTGACTGGAAAATACCGCAGGTTAAAAATAGTGATTTCTCGCATAATATGTTTCTTGAATCTGTTGTCGACAATGAATTTTATCATTTAAAAAATTTTAGCACTCATCAAAGCGGAAACATTCTTGATCTGTTATGTGTAACCAAAAAAAACGTTATTTTCGAGTTGTTTCAAAAAGAGCCCTTTCAGCCGCCTGTGACCACGCAAGTTTTGATTTTTCGCTTTTTTTAAAGTGAACTACAAAAAATCTTATGCACGCATGTACAAAGACTACAAATCAGCTGATTTTGAAGGAATATGTAATGAGATGCGTAAAATAGACTGGGCAAATATAATCATTTCTTCCAGTAATATAACCGAATATATGAGAAATCTTTTTTTAATTAACAAAAAATTAATAGAAAAATATGTTCCATTAAAACGCAACAAACCTAGAAGTTTTTGATATCCACGCTATATTCTTGCTCTAAAAAGGCAAAAAAAAAATATTTTGGCATAGAAAATCCAAAAAAAACCACCGGTTCAAAAAAAACTGGATAGATTGCGATAAAAAATATTTCATTGCCTTAAAATTTTTTTATGATAAGCTTGAAAAAGAAGCCATTAATAGTGGTTAGAGTTCAAACTTTTTTCGTTTCGCTAACAAAAAACTTGGGTCAAAAACAAATGATATTGGTGCTATTAAAAACGATGATGGATTGTTAGTAACTGAAAATCTCGATAAATGTAAAATTTTAAATGAATATTTTGCAAGCGTTTTCACCCAGGAAAATCAAAATACTCCAGTATTTCCAAAAAGAGTGGCTGATAATGAAGGAATATTTTTTATTTGTTTTCCTGTAAAAACGGTGGAAAATAAACAAAAAAAACTGCCAAATAAAACATCCAACACTCCTGACGCTTTGGATCCTATATATTTAAAAATATTGCTAGTTGTATAGCCAGTCCTCTGGCTAGAATTTTTGAATTATCTATGTTTTCTGTAACTGTCCCCTCGGTTTGGAAAGATGCTTTTGTTTTACCAATTTTTAAAAAAGGGGCAACCAGTCCACAAGAAAATTACCGACCCATATCCCTTACGTGTATACCATGTAAACTAATGGATAGTATCATTGTAGACGAATTGCTTAATTATTTAAAAAAGAAAAAAAATGCTACACTCTGAACAATTTGGGTTTTAAAACGAAAGTCTCTAGGCATGCAACTTTTCTCTACACTCTCAGACTTGTTTAAAGCCATACAAGATAAAAAAGTTGTAGACGTAATGTACATAGATTTTTCGAAGGCGTTTGACTCAGTCAGTCACACCAAATTATTAGCAAAGTTAAAAGCATACGGTATTGACTACGAGCTATTCAGTTGGATTACTAGTTTTTTAACAAACAGAAGTAAAAAGTAATTCTAAACCATGACTCAGTCGATAATATAAAAAATTGTGTATCTTCCTACTATATTCATGTATCAAGTGGTGTACCCCAGGGCAGTGTTCTGGGCCACTGCTTTTTTTCCTTTATATCAATGATTTGCCAGACTGCCTCGACTCTAACTCTTCGCAGATGACGCTAAATTCTATTCTATTCTTGACAAAACTCAATCTCCAAATAATTTTCAAAAAAATCTTGAAAATTTTTGTTCATGGGCTCACAGTTGGCAATTACACATTGCTATAAAAAAATAATGTTCTTCATCTAGGTTTCAAAAATCCACAACACGTCTATTATTTAAATTATAACAAATTGAAAGTAAAAATCTTATTTGTGATTTAGGTATTTTAATGTCATCAAATTTAAAATTCTCAAGCCACTGTGCTTCTATTTCTGCTAAAGCTAAAAATAGAATTGCTATTTTATTTAGGGCTTTTCGTTCAAAAAATCCAAATATTTTGACCAAAGCCTATACGAGCTTTGTGCGCCCTTTGCTGGAATTTGAAACTTATGTTTGGAATTCTAAGTATTTAAAAGATAAGGAATGTATAGGAAAAGTTCAACGAACGTTTGTGTACCCGGCGATTGTATTCATGATGCAACTTTCCTTATGCTTGTTATACCGATGGGCTAAAAAAACTTAGGACTTGATACACTTGAAACACGCAGAACGAACGCGCAACGATCTTGTTTTTTTTGCTATAAATTAACAAATAACCTCACTGAATTGCCAGCTGATAAGTTTTTACAAATTGATCATAATTTTAAAACTCGATCCAATGGCCTTAAACTAGAAGGAAGTCATTTTCGATTAGATATATCAAAATTTTTCTTTACAAATCGCATTTTTTCTTTGTGGAACAATCTTCCACGTGATGTTGTTTTTTTCAAAATCATTAAGCATTTTTTGTCGAAAGCTCTTAACTTTAAGCTTTTAATAAAAATTTTTGCAATACAAATTTTTCAATTTTTTTAAATAAACAGCAAAAATATATAATACTATAAACGCGAGAAAATTTAAGTATCAATTGAAATGTATAAATTGTCAAAATGCAATTACAAATAACACTAAAACGCGATAACATAAAACAAAAAGTGAAGCAACAACGATTTTTTTTTCTTTATTACACAAGAAACCAAGTAAATAATTTTTTTTTTAATTGTATTATACAAAATTCCCATAAATATAATGAATAGAAATTATCGTTTAAACAAAACACATTTTACTACCGGGTTTTACTCTTCATCCAGTTTATTTTTTTTTGTTTCTTCCGGTTGTGCCATTTTATGTGCAGTATATGCGCATATATGCGCATAAGATTGCTAAAAAAGTGCAGTGTTCTTCAAAAATCTGTGCGTTCCCGTTCTGCGGCGGCTATCGCGACCGCTCTGTCGCTTCTACAGTTCCGTTTAGTTTAGTAATTTTATTTAGTTTAATATATAATTTTTTTCTTATAAATTGTATTATTTTTTTAAATAGCTTTTCCTACTGTTTTAGTTTTTCTGTTTGTGTTTACAGATTTCTTGTGTCTAGTTTTTCTAGCACATAAGTTAAATGTTTCTGCCTATCTCTACTGTTCAGTCTACGTTCACAATGTATTTTTAATATTCGATTTTTTTATATATTTTGTGATAATTCTTTGATGTTCTGTTGTTATGTAAGTATGTTACTTTTTCTGTGACCTTTGCAACATAAATTCTT
>JASAMX010004595.1:0-25991 GCA_030248175.1 Microlaimidae sp. YZB2_3 | reverse complement strand
ATACAAATAAGAAGTCCAGATCAATTAGAGTCCCTAACAAATAGAGTAACAAAATGTATTTTATTGTTAAACACCGCGCGATTATCTTATTAATGTAAATTTTTTTAATTTTAGCATCTGAAAACAGCTAAAATTCGCCACATGGGAACCATTAAATGAAGGGAAACGTCTAAGACTGCTCTGAATTTTTCCCCTTGTCGACTATTTGTGGGGGGGGGGTGGCCACCCATCCTGTTTTTTTAGCTTTTTGTATAATAATTATAATTTAGATTCCTGTGACAATCGAGGATGCTTCGGTTTACCCAGTTATTGTAGATATAATGAAGGCGGCAGGATATGCCTTAACGGGACCTCAACCTGACTAATTATTTTTATTGTGCTATAAAAAACTGCGGATGTTTTAAAGCTGCAAACTAATAAATGTTTCAAAGATTTAAGGAAATCTTTTATTTTAAATAATTTGAAGGCTGGAAACTAATTCAAGTCATTGATGATAAAATTGTTTTTATAGCTTGATTAATCATAAAAATTGATTGATAATTGCTATATCTAGCTGCTGTACCTATATTGTTGTATTGTACAGCAACAGGTGCAAGTGTTATTAAATTTTCAGAAAACATATTATTTATGCTTTTCTGAAATTTAATAACATTTTTGCGCCGTAAAAACTGTGAAACTACAGTTGAAAAATCCGCGGTCTTATAATATTAAATCGAATAATACTTTTATAGTATTTTTTGAAATCCTTAAAATGCATTTAACATGAAAAATAGACGCCATTTTAATCGAGGTTTTTTATTATTATTATTACTTAGATATCGCAGATTTAAATATCGATGTCCTTTTGTCCGTCAGGATTCCTATATTTTTTCTGGCTTAATTGTTAGTTCAAAATGTAACACTAATAATGAAACAGGTGAAGTTTTAAGAATCAACCATATTCTTTTGGATACTTTGTGATTCTAACAAAGGTAGCCGTGAATTTGACTTAGCCCACCTATATAACTAAAGTTTGTTTAAAAATGATTGAGGTTTAAAAAAATTTCAGGTAAGCATATATCACTGACAGTACGGTTGATTTAGACGATAATTTTATCAATGTATAAGTAATATTAAATTCTATACACATTAATAAAAGTTTTATTAACCATTAGTATTCCTAGTGAGATATGATCGCTGATTTTTTTTTCGTCTTAATTATTTTTGAACAAACTATAGTGAGTTTAGTTAATAGTATTCAGACTACGACATTACCGAGGTTGTTGGGGGGATAATTCCAAAATGGGAGGGGCACGGGGGCAATTTTACTTTAAAACGGGGGGGGGCAATTTTTTGAAACGGGGGGCAAGCGCGGTTGGGGAAATTAAAAAAAGAAGGAAAAAAGAGAAAAAAAGAAGGAAAAAGAGAAAAAAAAACAACAAAATTTAAGTAAAAATAGGTCTAAAATAGCTTAAAATGCATTGAAATAGGGTAAAAATTGCGAAAATTTCGCGATGATAGCGTCATATTAAGTCAAAAATTGTGCCAAAATTTTTGAGTACTTTTTTTATTTTTGGGTGGGGAGAGGCAAACCCTCTAATAAAACGGGGGAAGGGTTTCCAGAACGTTTAGGGTCTAAGTATTAATAAGTAGTGTCTAAATTCTGTATCTGTTATAGAAAACAAAAATAACATCTTGTGGCATTGTATCTCAAATCAATAGTTCTCACTAAATCTATGATAAATGATATAAAAAACTAAAAAATGCTATCTGACAGGAACTGTGAACTATGTCCAATATTCTGCCCTGCCCACCAATAAAAGTATTGTCGATCTTTAAACATCTTTTTTTACTTCTTGTAATTGTAAAAAAACTAATTTTATGTACGTTTTGAAAAGTTTTATTGTAAATTATGTATTTGTTTTGATGTGATATTTTATTATGTGATGTTCCTACCCTCCAATATCATGCTCCGGAGCTTTGGAATTCTATATCGACCCCCTCCCCTCCCTTCCGAGCCTAATTTCGGGTATGAATTTAGGTGAAAATTTACTGTCACAAACACGGTTTTGTAGTAAAAAACAGTAGGGTAGTGCATTTAATTTCGGCACTTTTCCCAATTGGGAATTTTTGATTTTGGACTATATCTTTGGTAATCCTGAATGGAATGTGACGTTTGATAGCTCAAATGAGAGATAATTATATGTGGATGACAGTCATGAGTTTTTTATTTGTTATGTTGTGATATTTTTATGTGAAATTGTGTGATTTATAAAAATTAAAATTGTTACTCGTTTTTAGAACATGGGCATTTCATGATTACGCAATAAATTGGTTTAAAAATTAAACTGTCCTGGTAAAATTTAGTCTATTTTCAAAATTTTTACTCCCCGTGGTTCTACGTTGCGTCTATGGTGAGCAATCGTTATTAAATAAAATCGTGTAATTTCGGCACACATATTGCTGTAGGTAAAAACGGGTTAAATTAAGTAGTCGGGTGTTAAATTGTAGTTGTAAATAGTTAAGAGACAACGTTGAAATGTGTAGGGGTCATAGCACTGCACCTAAACCCGATTAAGGGGGTTCTTTTAAAAAGTGCCGAAATTAAATGCACTTTTTTCCCAAATTTTGCTCATTTTGATACCATTTGGCATTTTAGCTGTAACTTTTTGCCAGTTACACGTTGAACAACAAGTAGAAGCTTAAATTAAAGAAAACTGTCTGGAGATAATGATAGGTTTTTAAATTTTTGAAAATGATGATTTTTTGACTGAGAAACAATCGATTGTTTGTAAAGTGCCGAAATTAAATGCACACATTTAATTTCAGCAATTTTCCATTTTGTTTAAAACGAATTTAATTAAGTAAAAAAACTATTTTCGTACAGTGAAACTTTTGTGATGCAACGCAATATTGTGAAAGCTTCAAAATGAGCTATCAAACATGAAAATCGGGCCATACAGTAAAAATTATATTGGAAAAACAAAAAAGTGCCGAAATTAAATGCACTACCCTACCTACTTTTGAACTTTTTTTTATACATAAATAGCCTATTTTAGCATATAAAATTTTATATTAGTACTAAAAAATTTAAAAAAATAATTTAATATGACTTTATTTGGAAACCGGACACCCTTTGGATTTCAAACTGGTCTACCTCCCACCTTCTAAAAAGCTAACGGGGTACGCCCCCCAGGACCCCCTCATAGCTTTCAAAGGACAATTTACCCGGTGTAGCCACCCCCTAAGCTTGCCGGTCCATGCTCATGTATGAGAATGAGCTCCACCCCTTCAATGAGCGATTTGAAGCTTATTTAAGCTTGAAATACATTTTAAACGACTCTAGCTCTATTTGTAGGACTATTTTTATTGTTTTAAATAAGTTTTGGAAAAAAATTAATTTACAAAAAAATTTTGACAAAATAATTCACGCCAACCACTCTTTAATTATTCACGAACTTAATATAAAAAAGGGCGGAGCCCCGAAGCTCCTAAAAGCGAAGCTCCGCTCCGAAGCTTGGAGCTCCGGGGAAATCACTAGTTTTTATAATAATCCGAGTGAATTTTACGCTTCAAGTTTGATCTTATATCCGAGTGAATTTTATTTACTTTGCAGATTAGGTGCTTTTTATTGTATATTTATGTGATATAATTATCCGATCAATAATGTAACCATATTTGAATATTTGGTTTATATTTGGGGCCAGTAATTACATGCAAATTTGCTAGTTTGTATACTTTACCTAGGTACGTCAAAGTTAAATCAGCAGCAGCACAGCAGTTAGTATGGTTTCGTTCCATCATTTTATGGAGAATCACGACGGTTAATTAAATGTACAGAAAGGTTTCGAGAAGAATTGAAACTAATTTGTATAAGACCGAAAAAAAAGAGGAAAAAAGTACGCACAACCAGATCCCAGATGTTTTGTTTTGGAAAAATTGTTTTATGTTTGTTATTTTCGTGCATTATGGTTTTTTGTTAACCAACCAACGTCATATACAAATTATTTTCTAATCTTCTCGCTACCTTTGTGTACATTAAATTAACTGTCGTCATACAAAATTAGCAATTTTGAATCAGTCCTTGTAAAAGCTATCAAAATAACCGACACAAATTTGTTATAACAATAACTATACCTGACAGTCGTAAATTATTGTAAATCCAGCATTAACGCAATCAATTTAAATTTTTGTCAAATCACATTGACAAAAATTAAACTTAGTCAAGAAGTGATAAAACTTTTAAAGCTACTTTTTTGTTACATTTAAAGAAATCACAATAGTTTAATATCTAAAAGCCTATAAAATTACTAAATCCTACAAAATGATTTAAAAATTGTTGGTTTAAAAAAAATTTAAATCCTTAAAAATATAATACACTTAAGTAATTTTATGTTTTAGCAATTGGCAGCCCTTTTTTCTGAAGGTGCTGATGTTAAAAATAAGCGTCTCAAATGTTAATAAAACTTTGAATTAAAATGTAGCAATATTTTATTCCATTTACTAAATAATGAATATTAAGAAATAAAATTATATTTATACAACTAACGTTGCAACTTTTAAAGTCTGGTTCATACTTATGTAAAAACGTCCTTTGGAGAAAGTCCAAAGGACGTTTTTACATACGTTCATACGCTGTATTTGTCCTTTGGACTTTGTCCAAAGGACGTTTTTACATAAGTATGAACCAGCCTTAAGACATTTTATCTTATACAACTAAAGTTTCAAACGTAGCAACAAGCCTACTGGTTTTTAGAAAAACATATTAGAAAAGTGTTAAAATTGTTTGTGTAAAAACAAGTCTTAAAACAACAATATTTGTTTGAGATTTAAAATATAAATTCCTAATATTTTTATAAATAATCACAAATCAATTGCTCACATGTTTCCAAAATTCTGTAAATGAAAAATCCTTAATTTACTATCAACGCAACGTAATTATTAATTAAACCTTAGAACTCGTATTTTATGCAACGTATTTGTAGTGTTTCTTAGATTTATATGCTTATAAAAGAAATTTAGACCTCTGGGAAACTTTTTTTGAAAATTTGACATGCTTTCACTTTTTTGTTTTGGTTAAACGTTTTGGTTTTTGTTTTCATTCAATAAAAGTTTTTCAAAGTTTGACGTTTAAAACATGACAATAAAAATAATGGCGGCAAAATTATTTTTTTTTGTATTCCGTTTTTATACTTCTGAAGATCAAATTCAGTGTTTCTTTGTATAATGTACATTAGTCGTAGGAGCGCCTGAAAATCAAACCGACAGCACTCGTGGTTTATCAGAATACCGAACCTACCTTTCCCCGTTTTAAAGTTCCCGCGTATTGTGAGAAAACCAAACAGCGAAATGCGTGGGACTGAACCTACAGTTGCACCAAACAATGTAAAAGTTATCGGTCTTTTGAAATTCATAGATGGTTATTCCAAACGTTAAACTATTTCTTAAATCGTAAGATAGCGCAAAGAAAAGATGGTCCATTTCTCATGGTTTAACAGCGGTGCTTATCTTGGCAATATTCTGCGGTTACGGTAGTTGACCAAAGCAACCACAGGGGTGTTTGTTAAAAAAAGATAAAAGGCCCCTTAAATCAGGGCCACCTTATCTAAGCGTTGTTCAAAACTCGCTAAGACGTGCCTTAAGTTTCGTTGTTCAAAGATAAATCTTAAATGCCGAGATACCCTACGTTGAAAATTTAAGTTGACTATTGGAGGTAACTAATCTTTTTTTAAATTTTTTTCGTTTTTTAAGCTAAAAACTTTTAAAATAAGCTATTTGTATCATACATTAAATTTCATAAAGAATAAAAATTAAAAAGCTCCATCTACCTAAATATTTTATTTTTTAATATTTTATGCATTTTCACTTCAGAAACTCTTTGTAAAGTTTATATTAATTTTTGGGCAATATCCACAATGGTACTGCTTTTGAACAAAACAGCACCAATACACGTGCAAAAATCTAAGGTAAAAACCACTAAGGTACGTACCTTAACTCTAAGGTACGTACCTTATCCACTATGGGGCCCCTTAATTTTTTTAAAAACGTAAGATAAGGGGTCCTCTAAGTCGATATTTGAAAAAAAGTTCCATATTACCGTGAGTAAAGCCATATGACCGACGCCGATCATCATTAAGCAATAGCACATAAAGTTATAAAGTTGGTTATACCCTCCACAGTCCACTCCCCCAGATAAAACTAATCATAACCCAGATTTCACAACCCTTTTTGAAATCTAAAAAGACGGTGGGGTTCGATTCTCCCTTTTAAAAACTGGAATGTGGCCTTATGCAGGATTTTTGACAGGGGGTAAGAAGGATAATTAGGTTAAAAATCCTTTCTACGTCTATCCAGTTTATTTCGAAAGAAAATGCATTCTATACAGTGCTGATTTTACAAAGACAAAGGGAACATTTTTCCTGTTTCTCCTTCAAAACATGGTCACGAGGGATATCAGCACCCACATTAATTTTTTGTATTCCCACCAGAATTAAATCTGTTGGCAACCCCTGCCAAAATATGTATAACTTAATCAAAAGCAATGTTTACAAGTAAATTTTTAAATGACGTTATATTTTGAATTTCAAAAAAAGTTGTTTTAGATAGTTATAAGCAGTGAAGAAATTTATCAGAAATTAAAATGACAGCAATATACAGTTCAGACTCTTTTCCTGTAAGTTTTTTAATACTAAATTAATGTTTACTTAGTTTTATTTTGTGTTTGATGGTCTTTTAGCTTCGCGGGTCCAACCGCCTTAGCCTCCAACAATCAATGAACATTGCTTTACTATATTTTGTTTTTTAAAAAACGTCAGTATTTCAATTTTACAAAATTTTTATTAGACGTTTTACATAGAAAATAAGTAGGATTGTAGCAGAACAATTGTGTTCTCGTGAAGGAGTCATACATGAGCAGGTTTGTTCGGCTTGAGAGAATATAGAGGATAAGTAAAATTTAAGGCTGGTAGAGTTCCTAAAAACCAAAATTTTAAAAGGAGGGGTACCCTCATTTAAAAAAACAAAACAATAAACCAAAAACGCGAACTAAACTTGTTTTTACAATGAGCAATACAAAGGGTGCAAATGTTTCTTGTAGGATATTTTGGAAAATACTCAGGTGTTTGGGTGGGGGAACAGAAGGGTCCACTTGCCCCCTAGAGCCGAAATTTCGGACCCCCTCCCCCCTCTAAAAAAAATTCAGGGGGCCCCCCACCTCCCCCCAAAGCTCGAAAGTGGTCAGGCCTGACCCCCACCCCTAGCGAGGTTGACCCCCTCCTCTTCGTCCCGACCAATTTGGAAGTATAATTGTTTATTTACTGTCAAAAACACGGTTTTTTAGTTAAAAACAATGTTTAAATACACTTTAGGCCTTAATAGGTTGTTTTAGTATATAAAATTCAACATTAGACCTAAAAATACTTAAATTATTGATTAAAAAAAATTTGTTAACAAATCGGACCCCCCCCCCCTGACCCATACATGGGCAAGTTGGTCCGGAGTGGGGGGGGGGTTAAACCCCAAATTAGGGGGGGTTAAAATCTGAGAAACGCAAAATACCCATATCGTTTTTTTTCTGGAGTGCATTTTACATATCGTTTTTCGATTTTGAAGGAAAAATAGGCAAAAAGAAACGCTAGTTTTAGGTCAAAAAGCCTTTTTTATTGCATTTTTGAGCTTTTTATTGCTTAAAACATTTATTTTGACCTCAAAACTTAAGTTTGGAGGCAGTTAGAAGTCATTTTAAAGACGTTTTTTCTTCATTTTTCCAAAATTGTGGGGGTTAACCTTTTCTCCCCCAACTTCTGAGTGGGGGGTTAAACCCCCTTCTCAGAATTTGGGGGGGTTAACCCCCGACCTCCCCCCCGTGTCCATGTATGCCCTGACCCCCCTAAATTTTAAATCTCCAGGGTCGACCCCCCCCCTCCAAAAAGCTTGTTGTTGAGTTTGCCAGTTTCCAGGGTTTCCATCAACCCTGGTGTGGTCCGTCCGGCACGCCTCTCGCCTTGCTCACCCCCTCTTCCCACTCCCCGAGGAGCTCAGCAACCGCTACGGGGTTTGCCCAAAGGTCCTCTGGTCCCAGTGTCGTATTGATGTGTGTGCATGTAAAAAGGTGTTGTGTTGTGTGTGTTTGTGTTTTGCATAGCGGGCAGTTTGGTGATGTGTGTTGTGTTGGATTGATTTTGTGTAGGTAGGAGGAGAGGAAAGGAGATTTCCCTGCCCTGAGTTGGGCGAGGGTTCTCCTGACCCCGCGAGGAAGATTTTCTTCCTCGTTGCTTATTGCTGGTGCTTTTGTTTGAAGTATTGGGTTTATTGGAGTGTTATTTATGTGGTTTGTGACTGTGTTTGTGTGGATTTGTTGTTTTAGTGCTTTGTAAGTTTTGTTGTGTATGTCTGTAGGTATGTTTGTTGTGTAGTTGTTGTTGTGAAATATTGTTTGCTTTTTGAGCCTGCTGGGTGCAGGTTGTTGTGTTAAATAATTAAGTGGGTTGTTTGTGTACATGGCCGCCAATTTTGCTTGTTTTGCGTGGAGTTGGATGTGTGTTGCTATTGGGAGGACTTTAGCCTCTGTGTGTATGATGTGTGTGTTTGTTAGCTTTAGTCTTTAGCCTCCAAAAAGCTTCTCTTACCCGTCGCCTACTTATGGTGGAAGTGTCAACGATGGAACCTCCAGAGAAATAAACGTTGCAAAGGACGGATACCTTTCTCCCAACTCCCCATGTTTCTGACTCGCCGTGTTTTTGGACTGGGATCAGCCAATACCAGCTTCGCTGATCCTGTCGTTACTGCTGGCCTCAGGGATACACCCAAACCCCGGTCCCTGGACCTGGTTGGTGTGTAACTCTAACATCAATCAAAACATCGCAACAAGAAGAATCAGAACATTTTCGAAACAAAATATTTTTAAACCATTAAATGTCTGATAATAGTTTTTTATAAGATAATACAAAATTTCATTGAATAAAAAGCGATATTGAGGTATAAAAAGGGTGTAAAAACATGAATTTGTGTTAAAAATTCACGTTTTTGGAAAAAAATTTAGTATAAAAAAAGTACTTAAAACTTTCTCAAGAGGGAAGGGGGGGGTCAGATTTCAAAATCTAGAAGGGGGTCAGGGGTAAAAAATTCGAAAATTTGGGGGGAGGGGGGGCCCCTTGGTTTTTTGTAGGGGTTTTTAGAACATGGGCATTTCATGATTACGCAATAAATTGGTTTAAAAATTAAACTGTCCTGGTAAAATTTAGTCTATTTTCCGAATTTTCGGTCCCCGTGGTTCTACGTTGCGTCTGTGGTGAGCAATCGTTATAAAATAAAATAGTGTAATTTCGGCACATATATTGCTGTAGGTAAAAATGGGTTGAATAAAGTGATCGAGTGTTAAATTGTAGTTGTAAATAGTTAAAAGACAACGTTGAAATGTGTAGGGGCATAGCACTGCACTTAAACTCGATTAAGGGGGTTCTTTTAAAAAGTGCCGAAATTAAATGCACTTTTTTTCCCAAATTTTGCTCATTTTGATATCATTTGGCATTTTAGCTGTAACTTTTTGCCAGTTACACGTTGAACAACAAGTAGAAGCTTAAATTAAAGAAAACTGTTTGGAGATAATGATAGGCTTTTAAATTTAGTTAAGTAAAAAAAACTACTTTCGTACAGTGAAACTTTTGTGACGCAACGCAGTATCGTGAAAGCTTCAAAATGAGCTGTCAAACATGAAAATCGGTTCATACAGTAAAAAGTTACATCGGAAAAACAAAAAAGTGTCGAAATTAAATGCACTACCCTATCTTGAGTGTTATGTGCAGATTAGCCTCTATCACCTCTTGGTTTAAGTTTTTATCTCTTTAAATCCTATAGATTACCAAAAAACATTTTTTTTCTCCTAAATTTGAAATCTTCTGCAAATATTAAACAAGTTTTTTTACATTCCAAACAGATCACCTCTTGGTTTAACTTTTTATCTCTTTAAATGCTATAGATTACCAAAAAAACATTTTTTTTTCTAAATTTGAAATCTTTTGCAAATATTGAACAAGTTTTTTTACATTCCAAACAGCGCAAGAAAAAACTGTAAAATGTTAATGATTCTTTTAAATTTTAAAATGCAAATGAAAGTTAGTCTTACATTGTGAAAACTACCCGATGCCTTAAATTTGTAAAGCCAAAAAGCTTGATTAAAGGTGCGGTATACTAAATCATGGCGCATGTTTTTCGCTTGGATTTTGGCATCATTCAATGCGTCAGGTTTCACTGAGTAAAAAATTGTATTACAAAAAAAATTAATTTTCAGTGGTTGTCCAGATATTACAAGTATATGGCTTGGTTATTTAAGATAATTTTTTGGTTTTTTACCAAACACTAGCCACGGTGTGTTTTGTTTGCTTACGTTGGACTTTGCAAACGCATTCTTTCTCGTAAAAATTCAGATGTATTTAAGATATTGTATATGCAAATTTTGTTATGAAAATTATGCAAAATTTTTAATTATACTAATTTCTGTGCCTTTTTATTTATTAAATTCCAGTTATAATGTTTTATTTTAAATATATGATTTGATGTATTTTGAGTTCAGTTCAATATTGGTGGCAGGTGTTTTTTTAATCTCTCATCGGGCGTACATTATTTACTGTTATTTGGCTGGCTGAGCGGCAAAAAAATCGATGGAATAATGAAGCGATAATATCTAGACAACCGCTGAAAACTAATTTTTTTGTAATACAATTTTTTACTCAGTGAAACCTGGCGTATCGATTGATACCAAAAACCAAGCGAAAAAAATACACCATGATTTAGTATACCGCACCTTTAAGTATAATTACATTTTGTTTTTTAACGCGTTATATTGTAGGAATGTAATATTTCTCTATCATATAAAATATTTCAGGGAGAAAACAACAGTTTTGGACTTTCTCCAAATGAAACTCTTTTGAGACCAGCTGAAGAGTTTGGAAACGATGTAAGTTTAATGTTATTCTGCCTTATGTGTACTACTATAAATAACTTATATTATTATAGATTATTATTATTATTATGCTTTTTTGTACTTTAACTATTTATTTCTTAAAATGTTAATTTTTTGTGTTTATAGCAAAATATTGAATTAGCTTGGGCGATCAAAACTCATGAACATGCAAGACTTCACATGAATGTAAGCAAATTAAAACTATTAATTTAAGTTTGACCTGCTAATTTTTTTATGGGTCTATCTCCCTAGCACCGAAATCTTGGCTCCCTTCCTTTTCCTTCCTTCCAAAGTTCGAAAAACCGTCCGGCCCAATTCTTTTTACAAAACCCTACTACTTCCTCACCTTCACCCAATTTACTAAAGATAAATTTTATCAGGGTGAAAATAGATGAGTGGTAAAGTAACCACTCGTTCTTTGAGAAAATATTACGTGCAGAGAAACACATGATGCAACTAAATAATAATTGGCTACATAACCGCTAAAACTTTTTTTCAATTTTTTTCGGTCGCGGGTTTATTGTTTATTTCTCCCTTCCGGCTAGGAATTACGCCCTTATTTTCAGCCTGGAAGACTTTAGCAAAGTATAATTTTTTGGTCTATGTTTTATTGTCAAAAACAGTTTCAGTAAAAAACAATACAAGAGTACTTTTATACAAATTTAACATCTAAATAATCTATTTTAGTCCATGAAATTTAATATTAGATTCTAAGACACTTAACTAATTAACAACCTTAAAAAGTTTTGTTGCCTTTCATCCCGTAGTAGACCCCTTATAGCGGACCAGACCAGACCAAAAACCGAAAAAACCGAGATAAAAAAATTAATCTGAAGAAGGGTTAGGGGCAGTGGCGTGCCCAGGATTTCATTTCGGGGGGCGGTCTGCGTCGGGGGGGCGATAAAAAGTAACCCTGAAGAGGGGTCTGGGGGCGTCAGCCCCCCAGATATGGGGGGTCTGGGGGGCGAGAGACCCCCAGCGGGGTCAAGGGGCAGAGCCCCTTGTCAGGGGGGTCCGGGGGGCAATCCCCCCGGGGGGAGAAAATTTTTAACTTAAGGTGCTAAAATACAATAGAAATTTTAATTCCAGATGATATTTATCACAAATTTTAAGGGTTTTTTTATACTTATACACTTAAAACATTGTGTTTAAACGTTAATAAAAAGATAATAATGTTTATAGTAGTTTTATTAAACATGTATGCCTTAACTACTGAACGTGATAATCGATTTGAAATCGAAAAACTAAAATAAATTTTCATTTTAAACTTCTTTGGTTTTTGGTTTTTGACTATTAACATGCTTTTGGAAGGCATCAGGAAAGTTTCTGTATTAATATTAAAGAAAAAAATTTTCTTTCCCAAAATTTAAAAAACGTAAGGGTCCCGCCTTACAAAAAAATCCGGCTTCGCCGGATTTGAGGGGAGGGGGAGGGGGCGGCCGCCCCCTCCTGGGCACGCCACTGATTAGGGGCATAGTTTGGCAGGGGGGAGGGTTAGGGGGTTTACCGATACCCCCCCCCCCTAAAATTTGGGGGTACTCCGGACCCCCCCCCCCCCCCCCCCCTAAAATTTGGGGGTACTCCGGACCCCCCCTAAAATTCGGGGGGTTCCAGTGCCAAAAACGCTAAAAATGGTGTATTTGAGCTATACCCCAAAATAAATTTTGGGACACCCCCCATACATGGGCGCAAGGGAGGGTTAACCCCCCTCCAAATTTTGAAAAGGGGGGTTTAAGCCCCCCCACTCAGAAGTGGGGAGGAAAAAAGGTTCACCCCTCCCCCAATTTTCGAAAAATGAAGAAAAAAAATGTCTTTAAAATGACTTCTAACTGCCTCCAAACTTAAGTTTTGAGGTCAAAATGAATGTTTTAAACAGTAAAAATTTCAAAAATGCAATAAAAGGGCTTTTTGACCTAAAATTAGCGTTTTTTACCTATTTTTTCTTCAAAATCGATAAACGATATGGGTAAAATGCATTCCAGAAAAAAAACGATATGGGTATTTTTGTTTCTTGGATTTTAACTCCCCCCCCCCTAATTTGGGGTTTAACCCCCCACTCCGGACGAACTTGCCCATGAATGCCCCCCCCCCCCCCCCCCCGAATTCGGGGGGTCGGGTATACTCCTCCCCCCAAAAAAAAATCCGGGAGGCTGCCCACCTACCTATGGTTAGGGGAGGGTCCAGTGTCTGGAGCAGAATATTTTTAAAATATTTTTAATACATCATAGGTTTAAATAATATTGTTTTTTATAGTAAGGAACTACATCATTGAATAAAATGCGTGATTTATGTATGAAAATTGTGTTAAAATACAAGTTTCTGTTAAAAAATTCACGTTTTTAGAAGAAAATGTAAAGTAAAAATTCTACCCAAAAATTTTATACGTGAAGGCGTGAGGGTCAGATTTATACCTTCAAATTAAAACAAGTTTCTTGCTCACTTGGATTATTGCGCACCAACTATTGCTGTTTGCGCACAGCGTTTCTTTGTGCCATCATTTGCGCAATTTCCGGTGCAGTAAAGTTGTTATTCAATATTTACCACAAAAATTAAGACAACAAATCGCTGTACACAAAACAAGTGAGTTGCACATGTGCAAGTGTGCACCATTGGCGTGTCTCTTTCAAAGCTTGGTCAAAAATTCAGAGCGGGTACCTATAGTTGGATATTCTCTTAGGGTTATCTAAGTGTTTTGGGTGGTATAAAAACTTCTACTTCGCCCGCTAATTTCCGACCCATCTATGCAAGATTAATTTATGTTTGGTAGTTAACAAACATTTTTTAAAATTATTTATTGTTTAACTTTTTTAGCTTTTATGTGCCACAGAGCCAAGAAATTTACGATTAACAGACATGGACGATATTATTTTACAAGCATTTTACTCAGAATTTCCTAATTTTAAACTGGATATTATTCCTGAGGAATCTTTAAAGTCTTCTGCCGCTAAGGAAAAATGGAGAGAATTTTCGGAAAAATTCAAAAACCATGTTGAGGATTATAATTTTGGTACCTTGCTCAGGTTAAATTGCGAAAAGCCTTATGATGCTGAAAATACTATTATTGGTAAGCTATAGGGGTTTAGCATATATACCAATCTTAAAAAAAACGTAAACATTTTTTGCGGACATATTATTAAACAAACTTTAATTTACATTTTATACGTGAGGTCAAAAACACATTAAAGTAGAATGGGTCTCCTAACAATGAAGCATTCAGATACTTGAGATTAAATTCGAAATTCTTAAAGGAGCACTGTCACAAATCAAATTCCTATAACGCCCAAACCGGACTGCTCCTTTAATACCAAACCTACCTAACTCAACTTTGGTATTTAGAGTGCTCCACTACAAGGCTACAACATTTTTAAATTTCAGCTGAATCGGTTCAGTATTAAAGGAGCAGTCCGGTTCGGGCGTTATAGGAATTTGATTTGTGACAGTGCTCCTTTAAGCTGGCTTCTAAATTTTGCACCCACCCTCTTAAAACAGAAATCATGAGAGTGATCCTCTTAAGTTTTCAAATTTTGACTTCTGGGTCAGACATGATCTCCTCTAAAATTTTACACGCAATCCTATATAATAAAGCAAAATGACTTTAACAGTTTGCTTTGGACATCAACCACGTCCTCTCGGATCCATTTTTAATGGAAAAATGTCTACCCGCTAGCATTAATGGAACTAACATTTTAGAAAATACAGGGAGTCCAACGCTGATAAAATTTCGGAAAGCGGTATCGAAGTGCCAGAATTTTAAAATCCATTTTTTTAAAAGTCGAAATTATATAAAATTTTTAAAAAAAAAGCAAAATAAATTTTCCGAGCTTCGCGCGGACTGCGGAATATTTATTCAGCAAAAAGTAACCCTGAGCAAAAATGTTTAGCGTACGTAACTCGTGCCCGCACGTCTGTTAGGGAGTTTAAAGTAAATCTTAACCCCTACCCTGCTTACCTTTTTTGGGTGGAATCTCTAAAATTGGGGAATCCCAGTACCCAAATTTTACTACCAAAATTAGGCACTAGATAATTCTAAAAAGTTGCGTTATAATAAATCTGTTCATAAAATTTTTTATAGTTCGCAATTTTAATAAATTATAAAATACCAATTTATAAGGAAATAACATTATTTGTGTTTGGTTGATGCTTTTTTTTGTATTTATAGTTGCCAGAGTTCAGTTTTTGGCAATAGAAGTGGCACGGAATCGACACGGACTTAACTCAGGACTAAGAGACAAGTTTAAAGCGGATTTTTTTAAAATCGAAAATCATGATTTATAATAAAAAAATTCTTATTTTTGAATAAAATTATTAATCCAATCTATTCCATAGGTATGCAGAGGTTAGACTCTTATGAGAGATTGCATTGTTATTTTTTAATAAAATTTTTCAATTACATCGTATTCCTAAGAATGAAATGGTTAGATTCGTATGCAAAAAAAACATTTCACCGTTCGTATGTAATTTAAAAAATATACTTGCATGTTTTCTAGACAGTTGTAATTTATTTAATACAACAAAAGGTTGCATTTTTTTTTAAAACATGCAACATGGAATGAAAATGCCACTGCCATAACTTTAGAATCTATAGTAAACTGTTCAGGTACATAATTGACAGCGCTATATCTACCTCATTACATGATACTAACATTATCCGATTTAACAAAACTATTTTAAAATATTAGTAACACAAAAACAATGCAATATCAGAAAACAAAAAATGACCCTAGGAACCGGTAAGATAATTGTTTATATTTCAAACAAGTTTCTTGAACTCCAATAATATTTTGTAAAAAACATGCATATATTATAAAATATACAGGTACAAGTACTAAACGTGTACCAAAATTAGTTTGAGAATTCTACCCGACAAACGGATAAAAACATGTTTCTAGGACTATTCCGGCTTGTCGATCTCAGTTTTGGGCATTTAAACGTGATTAAACTACTATTTAACAAAGTAAACGGTGTTTTATAGCCAACAGCGAAAGAATATTTTTTAGATTTTAGAATTTTTACGTTTTTAGAATATGGCGATTCTAAATATATTTTTATTTTATTTCTGGTCCTCACTGATTTCGTGTGGCAACCGTTTAAAAACGTCCCAAAATTCATTCGTGAAAAAATTACAAAATTTCATAAAAATGCATCATAATACAATTTAGCGCGATTTTTAGGCTTTGCTTAGGAAAATTAAATTAATTAAATCTTAGTTAAAATTAGCTTTTTAAGCAAAAAGAAATTTGTTGTCCATTTTTTTGGTGGTCCATTGTGACTAATTTATAATTTTTATATAATTTTTTGGATTCTCCGGACTTCCAGCAACGTAAAAAAAATTTTAATTTGATTTATTGGTTTACTAAATTTTTTTCTTAACAGTAAAAATTGTGTATCCAAAATTTTGTCATTTTTTGCCTATTTCACCCTATATTATCTAAAATCGTGTTTGTGTTTTAATCACTTCTTAAAGCTTAAAATCCGTCTTCAGGTCAAAATTGTCCTATAAACATGTTTTTAGACATGTTTGTCAAGTGGAATTCTCAAACCGATTTTTGATACGCGTTTAGTACATGTACCAAATATACATATTGCATGTTAGTATTCATGGATATACCTTAATAATTTTTTCTGTTTTTCATTCTTTTTTTAAATTAAATTTGATATATTGTATTATTTACAATATTATTCGAAAATATTCATGAATTTTCGCGTTTAAAATTTTTTATGAAAACTGAAAACCTTTAACTTCTTGGATAAGTTTTTTTTTATTCTTCTGCATATTTAAATGTTAAATTAAAAATAAAAATTTTTTAATAAATTTAATTTAATTTAATATATTTAATTTAATATTTAATAAATTTAATAAAGTTAAATGTTTCTAATTAAATTATTCGACATTATGTAGAAGACTTTCATATCAAAATTTTGCGTTCACAATTGTTTTAGTTTGCATTTGTGAAAAAATATTCGACAAACTGATAAAATATTCCAAAGGTCGTAGCAGGTATTTTTACTTGATGAGAAATCGATACATTGGTTGCTTAACCCTTTGTGATTGTTATAGCTGCTTAGACGAGGAGTGAATATGGCGTCTTATTGCTCAGTGCATGTATGAAGGACACGGAGAAGCCGCAGGCGAAGTTTAACATTGAGCTGCGCTAGCGCTTTTTCTTTCCGCGTAATTCAAATAATAATGCTTGTTAAGAAAAATTGCAGAGTCAAAATAATAATTAGAGCAACCTATTCTTATGCATTCTTGAGAATGGTCTTTGGATTACGGTCTTTGCATTTTAGTTTCATGATAATATAATTCAAATTAAAGTTTTTAAAGTTTTTACTTAAACATCTTGATAAAACAAATAAACACAAACAAAAATATAAAAAATCTTATGTTATAGACACATCCCACTTAACTAAGCTTTACCCACAAAAATCACCATCGTTTTATTTGTATTGAAACGCACAACAAAAATGGTAATATCAAAATATTATATTTTATTCATGGTTATTTTTATTTTGCAATCCCAATTACAAAAACAAATAACAGTGAATGAAGTATAATATTCTGATAACACCAATGTGTTGTTCAGACCTGTGCACGGTCTGGAAATGCTCCCCCGTTTTATTGGAGGATTTGCCCCCCTGTTTTATTGCCCCCCCGCCAAAAAATAAAAAAGTACCCTAAAATTATGACGCCATTTTTGACCTATGATGACGCCATCATCGCGAATTTTTTTGCAGTTTTTAGCCTATTTCAATGTATTTTAAGCCTAGACCTATTTTTACCTTATTTTCGCTTTTTTTTGTCCCTTTTTTCCTTTTTACCTTCTTTTTTCTCTTTTTTTCTTTATTTTTCTTTCTCCCCTGTTTGCCCCTCCCGTTTCAAAAAATTTGCCCCCCCCCCCCCCCGTTTTAACCCGGGGGGGGGGCAGTGCACAGGTCTGTGTTGTTCGTTTAAATACAAAATAAAAATAATAGTTTGGTTTTTTAATGTTCTCAATATTGTACAAGTTGGACTGTTTTTGCGAGCAAAACATTAATTGGAATTGCGACATGTATTTTAAGCATTTGTCAAATTTCTATAAAAATTTTTACGGATTTTTTTAAAGGTTAGTTGCGCGTTTCTAATAAAAAAATGAGGGGATTAAAGAGGGTATTAAAAAAGTTATGTAGAACATAGGCACCTTGCACTGAAACTTAAAATAACATAACATATAGAACACACAAACATTGCTGCTGTACGGAAAGTACCGTAATCATGCAAATGTTTCTTTTTAAAAAAGACGAAAGGCGAAAAACGAAACCCTGGGGTGTTTAATATTGACATCACACTGATTATGTATGTTGATTTATATTAGAAATTGTCTGTTTTAAAACGTTTAATTAAGATTTGCATGTAAAAATAAAAAAATTATATGGCAACAGATGTTATTATAAGCGGGTTATTTCCCATCAATGCCGCCACTAATCAATAATCAGGGAAGATTTGCATGATTACGGTATTTTCCGTACAGGTTTAATGTTTGTGTGTTCTATATCTTATGTTTATTTTAAGTTTCAGTGCAAGGTGCCTATAGTGATTATTAATGTTTGAATGTATATACATTTATATGCCTAAAATTAAATGATTCATACTACGTCAGGATTTTAAGGACCCTAAAATGTCATATAGTATTCGTCATCACGTCATATAGGTTTTGATCAGTGAGTATAGTTGTGGGAGGAGCTAATAGAATCACTTTTAGCCAATTACTGCTTGGGAAAATCACTTAGGCAATTAATCTCCAATGGATGAAAGATCTACTTTTGTTTCATACACACTAATTGGCTAAAAGTGATTCTATAACGTTATAACTCTGTAAAGATTATTAACACTGAACGATTTCCGTTTAAATAGAAGGGTTTTGACTATCGTGCAAATCGAAACATAAATATGTATTTATATTTTTATATATATATATAAATATAACCTTAAAAGTTTTCTTTTCGAGATTCAGGTCAGGACATACTTTAACATTATTAATAATTTTATTGATTTTTGTATTTTTGTGGGTGGAGCTTAGTTATGAGGGAGGTGTCTATGACTAAAATTTTTTTTTAAGTAAACTCTGGTTGACTATAAATCAAAAATTAAACAATTAAACTTCACAATGGGTTTTCCTCAAAATTAAAATCTATTTGTAGTCAAATAAATCATGTCTTCAAGTAAAGAGCGCATAGTTTTTTTTTACAACTAAACCAATTAATGTTCTTTAAAACGTTTTTATTTCATTTTTCAAAAATAACATTATTTGTTAATTTCCATAGGAACTGGAATTTGTTCTCCGCTTTCATTGTTTATTTCCGATTTGCTTTTCAACTTGCGAATTGCTGGATTTAGCTCTAATTCTTTCTGCTCCAGATATTCTTTCAGCGGGGTCAGGGACCATTGTTTATCAGGTCTTTGCGATAAAGCTTCTAACACTAAAATAGTTTACAGTAAAAACTGTTTTTATTTTATTAGCTTCTTTTTTATCAAAATAGCATTATTTAATTTAATTGAACCATTAATAATGGGGGAAAAAGTTTTGTTGTGTATAGAAAACAAAATACTTCCAGTTTGTCGGATTACGGATCCTTTTGTTTCTATTTTCCTGGCCTAACGTGGTGGGAATGCAACACGAAGCGAAACAAGACCTTTCAACCCTTCGTTTTCAAATCAGGATCAAAAGACAACCAGTCAACTCTGGCACCTTTTTGCCAAGCTCCAATCCAAAACCCGCGCTCTGGCTGGAGCTCCAAATACTGCGCGTGGGGTACGTCGAAACCAACCCTGGTCACACTAACATACGGCACATGTAACATATGCAACAAAAACATTACTAACAAACAAACACTAATACAATGCAAAAACAAACGCACACCACACTGGGTACATGCAAAATGCGGGCAAACCACAATCAAACAACAACCAACATGGCCAATTACACACCCTACATCAAACACAAAAAACAACAACCACAAAAACAAAACATCAAACAAACACCAAAACACAACAACACAAACAACAACCAACAAACACACACAAACAACACCACAGCACAGCAAACACAAAACTATACTAACATGCAACACTCCAAATCAAAACTAAAAATACTACAAATAAACATCAATGGCATTAACATAAGCATTACAGAGCTACAAATGCTTGCCAACAAAACTCAAGCAGACATCATCAAAGTGCAAGAAACAAAACTCAAAACATCACAAACAAATACACCAAAACTACTAGACTACACCGCGTGCAGACAAGACAGACAAAGCAAAACTGGGGGAGGACTACTCACATACATACACAAAAACACTGTCTTCTCCCAACTCAATCCTACTCAAATTCTACAACAAACACACAACACCGCAGAGCTACTCATAACACGCATACACAAAAGCAACACATAGACATCGCAAACATCTACATCCCTCCAAGGGACACTCAATCAGCAACAACAGAACACAACCAAATAGCAGACACACCACACATCATACATCAATTCACCCAGCAAGACAACACAATCATCACAGGCAACATAGACGCTCACTCTCCTCTATGGTTTTCTCCCATAGAAGATCGTAGAGGGGAAGCAGTAGCGGACATCATCATAAACTCAAAACACAATACTCAACACAAACACACAAACACGCAAACCAATAGCAACAAATCAACAACAAACATCTCCAGACATCACAACAATCTCAGCAAACATCAACAATACACATTCATGGCAAACACTACATGCACTCAATTTAGACCACCTACTAATACTCACAACACTAAACACGCACACACAAAAACAACAACACACCAAAACAACATTCACAAATTACAAAAAAACAAACTGGCAAGCCTTCACTGCACACATAGAAGACAACATTCAAACACTCCCACCCACAACAAAATTACATCAAGCAAACAAAGCATTCACAAAACTCATTATACAAGCAGACAAAGCATATATTCCCAAAGGCCACATTAAGCACACAAACAGGCCACTACCACAACATATCCTACAACTCACACAAAAACGCAACGCACTCAGACAAACAGACTCCAAACATCCAAACATACAACAGCTAAACAAACAAATACAAAAACAAATAGCAGAACATAAAGCAAACATCTGGCAGCAACACATCACAAAACACTTTACCCACAAACACAACTCTTACAAACTATACAACACAATAGCACAACTTAACAACAAAAAACAACATACAGACAAAAACAGGGCAATCACTTTCAACACAAAAACAATCACTCACTCATACACAGGGTTTCCAGCGCCTTAGGCAAAGTGCTCTCCCTGTCTTCCCCAACCAATTTTCCAAAATTTGGCATATTCTCCCTGACTTTTTGCAAAGCTCTCCCTGACTTTTTAAAGAAGCTTTTTAAGCATACTTAGACACTTTTCATAACATGCAATATCTAACCTTGGGATTGCACTCTTTTGTTAATTTTTAAGAGTGTATTTATTGCTTTAGTTAAAATCTATGCATAAATTAACAGTAAATTATATATTTGATTAAACAAGGCTTGAATTAAATTAAGTTTTAAACAGAACAAAACACACAGAATTTTATTTTTTAAAAATAAAAGAAACACTATATAGGGTAGTGCATTTAATTTTGGCACTTTTTCGTTTTTCCAATGTAACTTTTCACTGTATGACCCGATTTTCATGTTTGATAGCTCATTTTAAAGCTTTTACGATACTGGATTGCGTCATAAATGTTTCACTGTACAAAAGTTGTTTTTTTACTTAATTAAATCAGTTTTTTAAAAAATGGAAAATTGCCAAAATTAAATGTATGCATTTAATTTCGGCACCTTACAAACAATTGATTGTTTCTCAGTCAAAAAATCATCATTTTCAAAAATTTAAAAGCATATCATTATCTCCAGACAGTTTTCTTTAATTTAAGCTTCTACTTGTTGTTCAACGTGTGACTGGCAAAAAGTTACAGCTAAAATGCCAAATGGTATCAAAATGAGCAAAATTTGGGAAAAAAGTGCGTTTAATTTTGGCACTTTTTAAAAGGACCCCCTTAATCGAGTTTAAGTGCAGTGCTATGACCCCAACACATTTCAACGTTGTATTTTAACTTTTTACAAATACAATTTAACACCCAACCACTTAAATCAACCTGTTTTTACCTACAGCAATATGTGTGCCGAAATTACACTATTTTATTTTATAACGATTGCTCACCACAGACGCAACGTAGAACCACGGGGATTAAAAATTCGGAAAAAAGACTAAATTTTACCAGGAGAGTTTAATTTTTAAACCAATTTATTGCGTAGTCATGAAATGCCCATGTTCTAAAAACGACTAACAATTTTATTTTTTGCAAATCACACAATTTCGCATGAAAATATCAAAACATAACAAACAAAAAGATCACGACAGTCATCTACATATAATTAGCTCTCATTTGAGCTATCAAACGTCGTATTCTGTTCAGAATTACCAAAGATATAGTCCAAAATCAAAAATGCCCAATTTGGAAAAGTGCCGAAATTAAATGCACTACCCTAAGTATAACTATAACATTGATAAATTTTAATTCTTTTTTATTTTAGCAATGAGATCATTTATTTTAGAGTCAATGGCCTGCTGTTCTTCACTTATTCTTCTTTTTTGGGCTTTAGCCTCTTTGTTCTTTCAACTGCATTTTAAGTTTGACTTGTTTTTCCTTTTCTTTGTTTTCCTCTTTTTTTTGTGTTTTCTAAATAAGTTTTGTATGCACTGTGTGCGCTACGGCATTGAACTAGTAGTTTACGGTTTACGTCAACATTAAGATGCCCACCCTTCGCTTGAATATGATCATATACAATTCTTCGCGCTACTAAAGACTTTTTAGAAAAATTTTCAACTAGGATCGATTCATTAACATATTTACCAAAAAAATATTAAAATGTTGCATTGCGGTTTGTCCTTTTTTCAAATTGTCTAAAAAACATCAAATTGTTTAATTGTTGGCGATTTAAGAGCGTTTTTTTTAATTTAGGTACTTCATCTTTAAGGTCAAAATCTTTAAAAACCGCCTTTATATTACCTAAAATTAAACTTTTGGCTTCATGTTTCTGACAATATTGAAAAAGTATGAAGCTGACTAGTATGAAAAAAGTTTTTTTTGACCTTTTTGCCTAAACACTGTCCACACCACATAGGGTAGTGCATTTAATTTCGGCACTTTTCCCAATTGGGCATTTTTGATTTTGGACTATATCTTTGGTAATCCTAAACGGAATACGACGTTTGATAGCTCAAATGAGAGCTAATTATATGTAGATGACTGTCGTGAGCTTTTTATTTGTTATGTTATGATATTTTCATGTGAAATTGTGTGACTTATAATTTTAAAAAAATGTTACTCGTTTTTAGAACATGGGCATTTCATGATTACGCAATAAAATGGTTTAAAAATTAA
Source organism: Microlaimidae sp. YZB2_3 (assembly GCA_030248175.1). Classification (NCBI taxonomy): domain Eukaryota; kingdom Metazoa; phylum Nematoda; class Chromadorea; order Desmodorida; family Microlaimidae; species Microlaimidae sp. YZB2_3. Next base: position 2,587 of record JASAMX010004595.1, on the reverse strand, counting down.
ACTGTCCTGGTAAAATTTAGTTTATTTTCCGAATTTTTAGTCCCCGTGGTTCTACGTTGCGTCTGTGGTGAGCAATCGTTATAAAATAAAATAGTGTAATTTCGGCACACTATTGCTGTAGGTAAAAACGGGTTGAATTTAGTGGTCGGGTGGTAAATTGTAGTTGTAAATAGTTAAAAGACACCGTTGAAATGTGTAGGAGTCATAGCACTGCACTTAAACTCGATTAAGGGGGTCTTTTTAAAAAGTGCCGAAATTAAATGCACTTTTTTCCCAAATTTTCCTCATTTTAATACCATTTAGCATTTTAGCTGTAACTTCTTTCCAGTTACACGTTGAACAACAAGTAAAAGCTTAAATTAAAGAAAACTGTCTGGAGATATTGGTAGGTTTTTAAACTTTTGAAAATGATGATTTTTTGACTGAGAAACAATCGATTGTTTGTAAAGTGCCGAAATTAAATGCATACATTTAATTTCGGCAATTTTCCATTTTTTAAACAACTGATTTAATTAAGTAAAAAAACAACTTTCGTACAGTGAATTTTTTATGACGCAACGCAGTATCGTAAAAGTTTCAAAATGAGCTATCAAACATAAAAATCAGGCCATACAGAGAAAAGTTACATTGGAAAAACGAAAAAGTGCCAAAATTAAATGCACTACCCTACTTGATGAAACTTAGATTAATCTTATTTAATAAGCCACTCTTTGTGGTTTAGATATTTCTTTCAATTTTTATCCCACCTCTAAAATTTTGGTTTCAGAACAGCCAGTGACAAAAATAGACAAAAATAGCCGGTAAGATTAAATAAATACAAAGCAAAAAAAACATAAGCAAAAAAACCCCACAACCTTAGCAAGTTTAATTATCACATTAAGAGACCTGTGCACTGTTCCCCGGGTTAAAACGGGGGGGGGGCAATTCCAAAATGGGGGGGCAACTTTTTTGAAACGGGGGGACAATAAAACGGGGTGGCAAGCAGGGCTGAAAAAAGAAAAAAAACGAGAAAAAAAAGAAGGGAAAAGGGGAAAAAAAGGACAAAAAAGCTAAAATAAGGTAAAAATAGGTCTAAAATGGCTTAAAATACATTAAAATAGGCTAAAAACTGCAAAAAAAATAGCGTTGATGGCGCCGTCATAGGTCAAAAATGGCGTCATAATTTTAGGGCACTTTTCTTTTTTTGGCGGGGGAGGGGGCAATAAAACGGGGGGGCATTTCTAGACCATGCACAGGTCTGCATTAATTTTAGTTTGTAGCAAAAACAAAATAAAAACATTAATAAAAAAAGTCACGGTTCCTCCTTTGTTCAAAAAGTCCAACAAAACATCAAAATGTTCCATTTTCAGCGATATTAAAGCGTTTTTTAGTTATTTTACTTGATCTAGATCAATCAGAATCCTTTAAAAAAACGAAAAAAAAATACCACTTAAAATTGAAATTTCGGCTGGTTGGTTTTTGGACATCAAGGACAAAATATAAAACTTGTTTTATAAGTGATTAAACTTAAACTAAGTGCTAAAATAAAATAAACATAGCAAAAAAGCAAAGCTCCTAGTCTGTCGTAGGGCATCAGATAATTAAACATAAGAAAAATGCTATTTAATTACCTTCGCAATAATAATTTCAATGATAAAAAACAATATAACTTAGGTTGGCGAAAAATATTATTGTAAAAAAAATAAAATATTGTTGTCAAAACAGCAATGCTAACTGCTTATCTTTTTCAAATTTAATTTATTTTCTGATGTCTATACACTCGACTCGGACATAGCTCTAATTACAAAAATATAAACGCATAGGTGCGTAAACTTTAGGAATTTTTGGAGTTCATTTATATTTTTATATTTTGATTCGTTTTGATCATAAAAAGAAACTTAAACGCTTTTAATTTAAATAATTTTAGAAACCCATTCGTTTTGCTCACTTATGCATATATAATGCTAATATGACTATCAAACGCTAAAAAAGCAAGGACAAACTTTTAAAAATATTTAAATAAGCCCAAAAAAAATAATAAAAGCGATAAAAATGAAGCTATTATTGAACTGTGGAAGAAACAGAAACGAAACTTGAAGAGTATATATCTGCGGCAATGTACCTAAAATAAATAAAAAAATAGATCTTTACACAAATTAGGGAATAATTTTCTACATTATTTACCTTTAAATAAGATATTTTGAAACCAAAGAGATTTAAGTGCTTGAGTTATAAGCCTGCTTAAGCACTAATAATAATAAGTTCCTATTTCAATTATTGTCAAAATAAAAATAATCATTTCATTAATTAAAAACGCTTATAATATAATTACTTCATGCCGTACTTCGCGCCGTATGCGCGAAATTTTGAAAATTTTTTTTCAAACTTATAAAATATATCATACATTTTAATGTTTCCAAAACGTAAAATTCTCCCTGACTTGTCAGAGCTCTCCCTGTCTTCTTCCTGACTTCCCTGACCACTTTTTGCTCTCCCTGTCCTTTCCCTGACTTCCCTGACTCGCTGGAAACCCTGCATACAGCATAGTAAAACATTTCAACAAACAGTTTACACAATCCAAACAAAACAAACGAAACATACCGCAAAA
>JASAMX010004594.1:0-20127 GCA_030248175.1 Microlaimidae sp. YZB2_3 | reverse complement strand
GATGCAACAAGAACTGCGGCGATCAAACGCTTGGCGGTATAATTCTCGCCGTTCTAGCGCGTGGTGATCAAGTGCCTGGGGTTACTGCTAAGCGATCAAGTGCCGGCGTTTAAATTTCCTAAAGAGTCAAAATCCATTCAAATCAAAACCAACAGGGCCGGAAATCACAAAGCGGGGTATACCCAAATTATAACCCGATAATGTGTATTGGTGATCATCCCCTAGTAATCAAAGGTAACTTCGATATAAGCCCCTGTATAGACTACAGTCGGTATATTCCGGGATATACCATAGTTTACCAGGGGAGATAATCCTCAATAAACACATACCCGGAGTACACCCCGGGTATACCCCGCTTTGTGAGGTGTCTCGGGAAAATTTCGTCCTTTATATACTTGTTCTTCTTCCACATTCGATTTTTCACTTTTTGCGTTCATTAAACTGCTCCTTCAAAAAGCATCTGGTTTTTTCTTCTTCAGAAAACTCATCTTTTGCAAGCTGATTTTTGGAACGTACTTTCCAAAAATGGCAAGCTCTTTCAGCTGAGTCATAAAATTTTTCTTCTATTTTTGTGTTTGGCTTAGGCTTAGGAAAAAAGATTTTCACTCTCTAGTTCAAAAAGCATCATTAAGATAAAAATTTAATCACGATAAAATTTTGCTTTATCGTCAGGTTTTTTGTCTAGGGTTAGGTTTTTAATTCTTTTTAATTAATCATTTCACATAAAAACCTTTTATCATCTATAATAAATTTTGTCTTTATTTTAGCTTTTTGCTGTAGGCTTAGAGAAAGTTTCAATACATAGTTTCAGTTAAAAATTGTAGAATAACTTGGTCTTTTGAAAAGTGCGTTGTATAATATCATATCCAAAAGAGGGATTTTTTGAGGATGAATGGTATAAGACGACACGTTTAGAGAACGTATTGTAAATAAATTAAAATTTCTAAGTACCGTTTGTGAATTTTTTATATACCCATTCGGAAAAATTAGTACTAACTATTAATCCTAAAATCTGACTAAAACATCCATTTTACCCGCTTACGTTGAATATTAAGCAGTTAGAAGTCAATCAACATTAGCGGCAAGGAGTACCCATTCACAAAGATGAGTTCAACCAGAACAAGTAAGAAGGAAGATCAAATCGCCAAACTAGAAGCGGAGAATGCGGCTCTGCAGCAGAAGTTGGCGGATATGGAAGAGAGGCTCGCCCAGATGGAGGAGGCACGGGTTTCTGGTGTTGATGTGGAGCTGGTGTATACGGTGTGCGAAAAAATATTTAATTCTTTGATACCTATGATGGACAGTTATTTCAAGCACACGGAGGTCCGAAAAGAACATGAGACAATGCTTGTTGTTTCTGGCCTTCCGGAGTAAGATAACAAGGAAAAGGAAAAGGAAAACGTGTCGGAGTTATTAAAAACTCTTGATAGTAGTGATGATAATGGTGAAGTCATCCACCCAATTGAAATTTTTTGTATTGGAAGAGCTAGCGACCGTCCCAGGCTGCTGAAAATTAGGTTAATTAATAAACATATTCGTAGTAAGTTAGTTCATTCAGACGGTCGCCTAAGGGATTCCAACAAATATGACAAAGTCTATGTAAGGCCATCTCTGACTGAAGAACAGAGCGTCTGTCAAAAAGAGTTGCTTGGCAAACTTCGGGAGCTAAGAGAGCAGAACAAAAAGGCTTCATTTTGGTATTCTGCTGATGGTGATCCCTTTTTGTTCGACATCACTCTCAAGGCTCCCCTAAAGGTTTCAAAATAGGATATTTTGCGACTTAATTACCATTAGTAAACTAAAACTTATACCAACAGGAAAAATTTTGTGTATGAATGAAAAAAGCCTTGTGGAATCTTTATTACTTGAGCTTGATTTTCTGGTTTCAGGAGATAGCCTTATCTATGGTGCTGTTGATATCTGATTTTGTGAAACATGGCTCACTAAAACGACTTCTAACGCAATGAACATGAAAAATAGAGAATTTATTGTTTATCGAAGGGATTGACAGCAGCGGCTAGGAAGTGGAGTAGTTCTATTAATTAAAAATATATTTAGAGTAGTTGAAGTTGAAATCGAGGAAAATTATTATGTTATAGAATCAGTAGCGGTTGAACATTTTTCTATAACATCAACTAAACTGAGATTCATTGGTATTTATAGAGAAACTGAGACCTAGCAAAGAAATAGAAAATCCAATATTAGAGCTAATTAGGAATTTAACAGAAAACTTTGCAGGAACCATTGTTTTAACTGAAGATTTCAATATGCCAGGGGTAGATTGGTCTTCAGATAAATTAACTTTAAACACGCAAAATGAAAATAATTAGTTTGAGTTTCTGATTGAGCTAGGTATCTATCAGCTTGTTTCACAACCAACTCTTCAGAAGCAATTATCTGGATCTTTTGTTTTACAATTTATAGAAAAATTTTTTAATAAATTAACGTTGTTACTTTTGCGCCCAGTTTTTTACAATCAGACCATGACACTATTTGATTTGAAATTTTACTTAAAATATTTGACAGTCCTAAGAATGGTAACGGGACTTTAGAGCCGAGGGTCTTTAGAGCCGTAGTGTGGGACTTTAGAGCCGTATTGGTAAGGACTTTGGAGCCGTAACGAGAACTTCTGTGTTCAGCAAAAATTTGATAAAAAATTAAAATTAAGGGACTTTAGAGCCGAACTCCTAAATTTATTATTTTTTTGTTATGTGCGTTACATATTTTACAAATTTAGTACATTTTTTATGGAAATTAGTGAGATTTTGACTTGTAAAACTGTTTAACACCTTTCAATAGTATTTTTGAAAACCTTTTGGTGTCAGCAAAGAATATTTTCGGCAAAATATTTTCCAAAATATTTTTTTTCTTTAGGCACTAAATTTATCAGCATTTCAATAGCTTTTAAGCTTTTTTTAGACTTTTATCATGAGTTTTAGGTTTCGCTTAGGCTTCGAAAAGAAAAAGTTTTTTTTCTTGATTTTTGTTGTGCAAAAGTTTTTTAACATAAAACATCTTTTATATTTTTTATAATAACTATTTTAAAAAACGTGAATCTTCACCCTTAGCCATACCTTAAATTCATATAAGAAATCTTTATCTAAACAAATCAAAAATCCAAGCCATGTTCTTGCACTAAAATAATAATATGAAGTTTATCAATTTTTTGAACATAATTAATTTAAATTTCCATTTTAAATTTACTAATTTAATGGTTTTTAAGATTAATTTAATGTTTTTGATAGTGTAATTAAGTTTAAAACTATTAAATTTTAAAAATTTACATGTAGAAAGAGCTAAATTAATTCAAAAATCATTTAAATTTGTTTATTTTGTTCGAGTTTCTGTTGATTCCACCTGACCTGCACGTCAGTATATAATTTGCAGAAATTTGAGGCAGAGTCGGAGTCAAGGTCGGTGGAATTTAGTGTTTGCCAGAAATTTTGCCCAAAATTTTTATGTGTTATGTAAATGTTTTAATATTACTTGTATATTGTTTTAATATTGTTTGCAAACGCATTTTTCATTTTAGCTCAAAGCCTCTGCTGTGGCTCTAAAGTCCCCAGGTCTGGTCTTAAAGTCCCGGCTCTAAAGTCCCTCGGCTCTAAAGTCCCTCGGCTCTAAAGTCCCCAAACCCCTAAGAATAAGATTCAAAACTACATACCTGATTTTTTAAAAGCACATTATGATATGCTAAGTTTGTAGTTATCTACAATCAATTGGAAAGTTTTATTTGAGGAATGTGGTACAGTAGAAAATGCTTGGCAGAGATTCAAGGATATTTTGTTGTTAGAAATCAATAGAAATTTCTCTGGAAATAAATTATTTACAAACAAGAAAAAGAGTGTACAATATCCAATACATATAAGAAAACTACAAAATCAAAAGAAAAAACTTTGGCATAAGCGTAATAGTGATGAACAATTAAGATCAGAGTACGAAAAAATTAGCGAAGTATACAAAAAAATAGAGAAATTAGAAATCTGAACACAAATAAAAAACAAAAATTTTAAATTCAGGGGGTTTAAACAATTTTTATAAATTTCTTAATAGTAAAATTAAAACAAAACAAACTATACCACCAATTAAAAAAGACGATGGGACTTTTGTTACTGAAGAGTTTGAAAAGGTTGAGCTTTTTGGAAATTACTTTGCTTCCGTTTTTGCTGATGATGATAATATTTTACTAAATTTTAATCTACCAAATATTGGGAAGTTGAACAAGATGGTATTCACCACAAAAAAGGTAGTTAAAGCCCTAAAAAAGCTCTCAAAAATTAATCAAACATCTTACTGTTTTCCAGCTGAACTTCTTAAAACGCTTGGTTAAAGTTGAGAATTACCACTTGATTGGAATAGCTTTATTAAACTTACTGTTTAAAAAAGGCACCAAAAGCCTAAAAGAAAATTATCGTCCAATTTTACTTGCATCTTTTTCTTGTAAAATAATGAAACAGCTTGTCAAAAAAGAACTTCTTGTTTTTTTCAATATCATTTTGTCAAGGTTTTGACAATGAGTTTTGAAGGAAAAACTTTTTACAATAACACAGCTGTTGGAAACTTTTAATGAGTGGACGCAGGTACTAAAAAATAAACTTCTAATTGATGTCATATACTTGGATTTTGCCAGGGCCTCTGGCACTGTGTCACATCAAAAATTGTTATATAAGCTAGAAAAATATGATGTTTCTGGTAAATTTTTAAAATGGCTAAAAAAAATTTTTGTTGATTGATAATCACGAATTTGTGATCTGACAAATTGTGCAGTCGATCATAACATATATGCAAATTTTATTTTAACAATTATAACACTGCCAAATCAACTCCATATAAGTTGACATTTAGAACATATATACAGCTGACAACGGAGAATCCATTACAAATCTGGATTTTGTAATCTGACAAATCGTGCCGTTGATCATGTCGTTATGCAAACTTTATCAAAATGATGTGAGGCTAGGCTACAGGATAAATTAAGTTTGGTAAACTGAGTTAAGAATTTAATTTTAAGTTAGAATTTTTCTGTTAAGATTAGGCATAGGACCCCACAGTCAGTAAAACATTCGTATATAAATATTGTTTTTAACTAGGGCTTTTATAATGTAATAATTAATAGTTTTTTTATCTTAAACGTGTTCATTTTTAACCTGTATTTAAATAGTACTTTATCTTATATTTTTATTTGTTTATAAATATATAAGATAAAATAAAAAGTTTTCAGTGGTCACGGTGTCCCGATTTGTAATTTTTGTGGCATCACAGGCCACACATATATAAAAACTGCTTTAAACTAGGGCTTTAAAAATACCGGTGTGGTCAATTTAATTAAATACCAATAAAATACTTGCGTTAAAAATCTAATTGAATCCAATACCAATAAATACTGCCCAAAATTTTCTAATTAATTGAATACCAATAAATACTTATTGAATACTTGCCTTTTTTTTACTAAAAATTATTTATAAAATACTTCAAATTTTCTTCAGAAATAAAATACTAAAAAAATACTTAACGTTATTGTGTGTTCCGCCCTGTCTTGTGTATTGAGAAAACCGGTTTTTATGCCCACGCAGGAAAAGTATTTAATTAGCATTTTATTGGTATTCAATTAATTAGAAAATTTTGGGCAGTATTTATTGGTATTGGATTCAATTAGATTTTTAACGAAAGTATTTTATTGGTATTTAATTAAATTGGCCAAACCGCTATTTTTTTTGAAAGCCCTAGTTTAAAGCAGTTTTTATATGTGTGGCCTGTGCTCAAAGCAGGATAATCAAGGGTTACGCCTTTCGGTCACGCCTTTCAAATGCGTGACCAAATACTTGATACATCAACTTACTATAACGTAGCTTGCGTCAGTCAAGTTTTGGTTAAAGCGCGTTCAGTATACAAGACGTGCGCTCTACCACTACGCCACAACATGGACAAGCGTTAAACCCCAAGGGATAAATGTAACTTCCCTTTTCCTTTTTTTCGCGGTACTAAAAATCATTTTAATTAAATAATAAAAAAATAAATATAAAAACATCAAAATATATATAAATATGCCAAAATTAATTAAACTGAAATTTGTTTTTTATAAACAGTCAGAAATAACGAAGTTTTTAGTTTTAAAATTTACAGTTCAAAAAAGCAAAACAATGACATGACAATGAGTTGTTTTGCAATAAATCTCAGCTATATACATTTACTATTTTTTATACACACAGATGTAAGAAAAAATAAAACAGGACAAAAATATTAAAAACAACGTATAAAAATGATGCAAAAACAAAAAAATCAAGAAAAAGATTAAAAAAACGCTGGATTAGAAATGAATTCGAACCCAGGGCTAAGAAAATAAAAGTTTCACCTCTTATTCACTTGGCAATCGAGATTTTTGACTTAATGGAACAATAAATTTGCAACAAACGAGATCTTGGAGCAATTTTTCTATTTTTATTTAGTGTTTTGCTTGATTTTTAAATTACAAAAAAATTAAATTAAGTTCTGCATACAAGTCCAAACAATTCCAAAATATTCTTTTTTAAAATATGGATTTTTTCAGTTTATTTGTATTTTTTATTTTATAAAATGAATAATAAAATAACTTTGAAACATTTTATTATTTACAATTTTATCTGTTCGCTGGATAAAACCACTAAATAAACATATTTGACCTTAGGAAACCAAATTAAACCTTCTGAGTGGATAAATTAGTGTTAAAATGACGTAATTATAGAAAATAATTATATAAAACAGTCATAGATTCTTTGTAATGATTTTTAGAGCAAATAAAAGTCCATACAGTTTGTCTAAGTTACAATAAATAAAAAATATTTATTAACAAATTAGCTACTATAGAGCAGCTTATTTTAATTGTTTAGCTACTACACAAATACCTTTAGCAACAAGTGAAGATTTAGCAACTAATTAAGCAACAAAAACTAACATTTCTACTACAATCGCCACAGGAACACCATTAAATAATACTGTAGCTACTACATTAGTTACTTATTAAACCTGAGAGTTTTTACTGCAATTAAATGTACCAACAACTACTGAAACAACACCACTTTCTAGCACAATAAGTGATCCATTATTAACATTTCCATTTAGAAAATTATCTGCGAAGGAAAAAAACCATTTTAAATAATAGAACTCCAACTGACTTTATAAATTTATCTAGTAATACAAAAATATATAATACTATATATTTTGGTAATATATCAATCGCAAAAATATTGTCAACAACACCATTAATTATTTTAGCTGCTACTATTACAAAAATTGGATTTAAATCTACAACTGATATCATATTTGAAAATACAACTAATGAAACTATCATTTCTTCAACTACATCGTTTCTTAGAGATATATTCACTCAATCATCTGTTTCTGCTGAAATGCTAAATGTGTCCATAATTACCAAACCAATTACACCCCGAACTTCTAAAGAACTGATTAAAACTGGCATAACGCCAATTGAAAGAATAACTTTAAAAGAAAACTCAAGCCCAACGAACTCTGAGTTAAATATTATTACAAATAACACAGGAACGCTTAATTCTACAAAAATATCATATTTTCTCATATTTTCCAATAATACAACAGCCATGACAACAGATTTTCTCAATAATACTAAAACAACCGCTAATTCTGCAGTTACCGCCGCAAGTCATCAAGCAGATGAAAAAACAGACAGTGCAGACAATTTGCACAAATCTTCTCAAACCGAAATATCAACATATTATGAAACAAGTAATAAAGTTTGTTGCTTATATGCATATTTTTGTACGTAAAAAATTTAACGCTTGTTTTTACATTAAACGAAATTATCTATTAATATTTTTATATCGAGAAAAAAATTACCTTGGTGTATAGGACCGAACCAAATCCTATAGTAAAAAAGAGAGAAAATGTGTAAACAAATGGTCTAAATATTGCCAACAAACAACCTTTATATATTTCTGCATTCATTCTAAAGTCCATTTAACTAATAATTGGCGACCATCGGCACTAAAAAACATCTGTTCTTCCAAATTTGAGATCACTAAGCAATATCCAAACAGAATATTGCTTATTTTAACTGGAATATTTAGCCTTTTATAAACCTGCGTGTTATTTCACTAATTTTTTTTAAAATAGTGGTTTTGTATAAGAAACTGATTTTTCTTGCACTATATTTTACGTTTAAATGGCTCATTGAAATTTTACCAGTGTAATAGTTCCTTTAACATTTAATTTTATTTTAACATTTAACATCTTATTTTTTTGTTGTTTTTTTTATAAATTGAACTCCAGAAAGTTCTCTAGAAACCTACCATGGGTAGTAGGGCTTAAACCAAAACGCTATGCTAGCAACAGTGTTAATATACCGTTTTGAGCGGTCAAAGAAATTTAGGCACCCATAGCAGGCCTAATAAGGCTATAAAAAATTATCTTTTAATGAAATAAAATTTTGGCCAATTCGACATTGAACTAATTATAGTTTATTTTTATGTAAACCATAGCGAAAACTGAAATTCAAACTATATTAAAGTTGGTAGTTTCACCTTTGGGATTTTTTCGTCCAAAAAAGCGCTGCATACCAACAAAAAACCTTTCTATTCAGTGCTGCACTGTAATGAACTCCGCGTGTGCCCGCCGATGAACGCCAAATATAACACACTGCATCACTGACGTTGAAGACCTCCTGCGGATTTGCAGCGGAAAAAATTCCAAAGGCTTAACTAGCCTAATTGTCAAATTGACACAAGTTTTTTTTTCACCCAAATGTTATTTTTCATTACTCAGTTTACCAAAAGCTTTTTAAATAAATACGAATAATTTTAAAAAATAAGTTTTTTGTAAATTAAATTAAAATGCTTTTCATGTAAGAGACTGACACCTGATCTGTGGGATTAATGCCTTTTGTAAAAATATATAGTTAAAGCTTGTTTAGTTCGGTGGTAAATGGTAATTATATTTTACAGAATTGTTAAAAACAAGCCAGATGTAGAAGGTATAGTTTGTTTACGGGTACTATTTCATTTTACGTTATGACATAATTAAAGAATTAATAAGAAACTTCAGTATAATTTAATTTTTAACTGTTGTGAATTTTAATTTGTTTATGTAAGCCTAACCAAACTGCAGGGTTTAAATTTGGCATTACATACTTTGTTTCTTGGTTTTAATTGCTAAAAAATTGACTAGCGAAGTCGATTCCTTTTAAATGGTACAAATCAATCAAACTAAAAAATCATCGAACTTGGCTATAAATTTTTCCACCAATCATGCACGTCGATTTAAAAAAATCTCAATTTCTGGTTCAAATTAGATATATCCGGGTTAACATTTTGCTCCACGGGAATCAAAACGCGGGAATAGGAAAAAAATTTTTTGCTCAGTGTTTTTTTTTTGCTTAAAATAATTCTATATCGTCTTAATTCTCATATCTTAATGCAATCATTGGTTGGTATATACTTTTTTTTAAAATTTGGATTCTGCTTTTTTTTCGCTTGAAAGCAGCTTTAAGGTGGAACGATACAGTTAGGATACCCTTTCGTTTTTTGTGTATAACTCGTGCCGTAAGTGACGGACAGAAGCAAACTATATGTTGGGAGAAAGGGTATTTTTTTCCGGTCAGTTCGGTATCCTTAAAATTTTTAGTGGACTATTTCACGCCGAGAGATGCTTCGTTGAAAAAAGGCCTTTTTAAACAGTTTTGCCCAATTTAACAGAACCAGAGTTAATATTACGTAATAATAATTTAATTCAAGTTAGATACACCAAATGTACATGCCCACAAAAATTTTCAGCGAAATCCCTACTATTGAAGTTTTTTAATTTCGTTTTATTGCTAAAATTGTTGAAATAAAAAATAAAAAGAAGTGATAGTAGAGCTTTCGTTAAAAACTTAAAAACTAGCTCAGAATTATGGTCCAACTGCTGTGTTAAAAGTTGGGAACAAACTAATTTCTATCAAATGACTAAACTTTCATTTATATTTTTTGATTTGACGTCGGGAAACTACATTTAGAAACATTTGTTTAAAAGGCCCTTTTAAGCGAGAATCTCAGACGGAGCAGTAGCCAAGTGGTTAAAGCGTCGAACTCATAATTCTGGAGCTCTAGGTTCGAGTCTCCAGGGCAGTATTTTTAACCTCACAAAATGTTTTTTTTAATTTTTAACTTTTTAATTAAAAAAAACGTTCATTATTCAATACTGTATTCAACCGAGTACGTGTTTTGAGGTGGTTTTGAGGTAAAACCGCTTTATAGTCAGAATGCCCCCCAATGGGGGGGAGGTCGCAACCCCCCTAGTGGCCCCCCGGGGGTCGAATTAAAAAATGGAGGTCGGATTTGTCATCAGGACTTTCGAAAACCCCCAAGTACATGTTTTGGGGAAAATTAGCGAAAGTTTTGCAACTGTATCGTTCTACCTTAAATTAAAATTTATCGTATTTTTTTATCAACAACTTAAACCTTCGATAAAAATCCTTATTTTTTTCCAAGCAAAACCTTATCATGATAATTTTTACTTAATGGTTGATCAGTTTTTTAGGGGCATCTAAATTTTTTTCTTCTTAAGATATATAATCTAATTCATTTAATTAAAAAAACAGGTAAAACCAAACAAACTAAAATACTTCTAGTATTTAGATCTAACGTCTCATTGCTTTTCTGGCCCGTTACTATCTTAAGTCAAAAACTTTCATATTTATAGAAGCAAAAATTTAGTTTTTGAAAATTTAATTTGGGAATTCCAATTAGTTTAAGCGATTTATTGGTGAACTATTTATCTATACTTGTTTTTGTGATATTCATTTTTAAAATCGCTTTGAAAGGTTTTTTAAATTTGTAGTTTTTTGTGATTTAGCACATATCCGAGAATAAACCTAACCCTAAGCAAAAACACAATAAATATTTGAACTTATTTTTTAAGAATAAAAACTGATTGTTTTAGATGACTTTTATCATATTCTTTACACAACCACAAAAATTCGCCTAATTTCGCATCTAAGTTTTTTAAGCATAACACCTGCTGTGAAGTAAAAATTTTGCATAAATAATAATGCAGAGTTATCCTTTTAAACTTTTTAAAATAAGTTTATAGCTTTTAAAAAGTTTCATTTTTATATATGCGAGAAAGAAACAAACATGTATTGCAAACATGTATTTGCAATAATTTTTTGATTTCTTTTTAATATATAAAAAACGCCTGAATTCAGAAAATTACATGGTGATATTCGGAACTGTTTGCTTAGAAAATAGTTAATATTTATCAAAAACAATCTTAAATTTTTTAAAAGTTCCTAGTTAGAAAATTCCAGAAATTAAAAGTTTTGTATCCATAGAGAATCACTATTAAATACTCAACCTTCACTAAAGTTAAAAGCTGCACTCAAGGATATATTTTTAATTAATACCTAAAAAACTTAAAAACTTTAGAAAATTGATAAGCTTTTTAGAGCGGATAAAAGAAATTAATATGTTTAATCGTAATATACTTTAAAATTTGCTATAAAATTAGCTACCAAACAAATTTTTGACACCGGCGACCAGCCAACCCAAAGAAACACTATGCGTTTTCTGTCACAGGGAAATATTTTAAATGGGTCAAAAAATTTCCATAACCGAAGATTAATATTGGAGATATGAGTGTCGAACAAGGAATATAAATTAATCCAAAATTACAAGTGTAAAATAATAAAAGTAAAAAACAAGAAATATATTTTTTAATATTTAAGATAACAAAAATTTTAAAATTAACCTGCGTTTTCTTATTATGTCTGGTGTTGGGGGGGCGGGTGGGGGGGGTGCCCTGGGCGTTTGGTTTCGGGTTTTTTTTTTTGCGTGGAGTTGTGTGTTTTTTGTGTGTGTTGTGTGTGCCAGAACTGGCCACTCGTAATTCACAATAAGAAAAATTTCCACTCGAGTAGGGTAAAATTTTTTTCATTTTCTTTTTTTACTGTAAACTGAAACAGAAAAAAAGAGAAAAAAAAAAAAAAAAAAAAAGAAAAAAAAAGTAATATGAGTTATTTTTTTTTGTTGGTTTGTGGGAGAAATATAAAAATTTTAAAAAAAAAAAATATATAAAAATAAATATTTTTTTTATTATTAATTATAAAATAAAAAAAAAATATAAAAAATTTTTTTTTGTTTAAATATATAAATGTCAGTTATTTTAAAAATGTTTTTTTCTTTTAAATGTCAAATTTACAGTTTTTATGAAAGGGCCCCGGGTCGGGTTTGGTTATAAAAGCTCGAAAATGAGGGGGGATGGCCCCGGTTATAGATATCCACGGCGAAATTGCCAACGCCAAGTTCATAACAAAAATAAACTTCACAGTCAAAAAACCATCGGTAATATACTAAAGTCAAAGTCAAAGTCAAAGTTTATTCTATAGAAAGAATATCACAAACAAAACACAATAATTGCGATCCAATTACGGCCGCCAGAATACCAAAACGAAGACATGGTTATTTTCGAGAATACGACTCAAAGGCTTAAAAAATAAGCATTAAAATTGAGCCATTATATAGATCTATTTAATTTAAAAAAAAATGAAAGTGAGTAAGTTAATGATAATAATATTCCTTTTTTTAAAATATTTAAAGATCTTAAAAAAAATTTTTTTAGCACAAAAGCTAAGAACATAGAATGAAAAAATGAAAATAATTTGTCGAAATCGTGATAATTCTATAAAACCCATGATTCAATGTTAAAAAAAATAAATAAATCAAAACTTATGTATTTAACGCTTTTTTAAATAAATACAAATAAGTAACTGAAATTTTTTCTTTGGATAAAGCATTCTGTTTGCTAGCAACTCGATTGCAAAAAAATATTTTCTGACATTAATTCTACTTTTCTGGACTTTTAAATTAAATGAATGGCCTCTTGTTGGATTCTGATTTAAACAAAAAAGGCATTTGGATTAAGACTTGTTTTTTATTCAAAATTTTATAACATTCACATAAATCAATATTATTTCTTCGTTGTTGAAGTTTTTCAAGATTTAGGTAACTAAGACGTTCCTCATATGATTTGTACTTTTTGTTGCATGGTTTAAAAACTCGTCTAGTGAAGCAACGTGTCACATTTTCAATTTGCTTTATGTCTTGTTGTAAAAAAGGGTTCCACACAACACTAGCATATTCCAAGACAGGCCTGACATATGTGATAAAAGCCTTTACTAAGTTTTTTCAGAATTTGAATTAAATTCCCTAAAAATTAATGAAGACGTTTTCAAAGCCTTTTTAAAAATAATTTTACAATGATCTGAAAATTGCAAATCTTTGGAAATATAAACACCTAAATCTTTTACTAGGTTGGTTTTTGATAAAATGTTTCCGTCTATTGACGCATCGTAGTTAAACCGCTCATCATGCAAGTATATCCGGCACCCAGCGCGATATTTACTGTAATTAAATGGTGATGTGCAGTTTTTTAGTAATTACCGCGCTGGATGCCAGGCTATAATCACATGTTAAATTAAAAGATGAGCGGTTTAACTACGATGTGTTTATAGTATAATCATGATAAATAAAATTATTTCTTTTAGTAGAAATATGAAGAACCTCACACTTAGTTTTAGAGAGTCTCAGTTGCCAATTTTTGGACCATAAAGCTAATCTGTTTGTTTATATCTTCTTGCAACTGTTTTCTTTTTGTTTTTTCATCTTCACTAGAAAAAATCGGAAAAACTATCGCATCATCTGCGAAAAGTTTAATATGAGAATGTTGTATAGTGTTTATGATGTCATTAATATAAATAAGAAATAATAACGGCCCTAACACGGAGCCTTGTGGGACTGAACTTTCCACCTGATAGTAATTTGACTCTGCATCATTAATTACAACTTTCATTTATCTATTAGTAAGAAAACCTTTTATCCAATTTAAAAATTTTCCTGTAACTCCATATTTTTCCCGTTGATATAATGCTATGGGTGTGAGATCGTATCAAAGGCTTTAGCAAAATCTAAATAAATTGTATCCACATTTTTTTTTGTTTTTCAATGCTAAGGTCCAAAAATTTAGAGTCTCTAGAAACTATTTTATGGTTGAGCTTCCAGCCTTATAAATAACTCATTTAAATATTCATCCTTCTACATATGCACGATGTTTAAAATAACTCAAAAACTGTAATTTCCCTCTATTTCCCGCCATAATTTCCTTCTATTTTTGCTATGCGTGCGTTTTTACGAGTTTTTCTGTTAAATTGGCAAACTTTTTAGTATTTTTATGCCATTTGCGCTTTTATGTTAAAATTGTTTTCATTAATTTTTTTTACAATGGGCGCGTTCCCACCTGCTCTTTATCTTGGGATGGCTCTCACCGGTAACAGGGTTATATATCGAACATAACAAAGGGGATAGCTATCACCTCGCGGCAAGGTGGCATTGTCACCTAAGTGTGAAGACTTTTTATGTTTTACGTTTTACTCAACTTTTTTTGTGATAGCTATCACCGATGGCATTGCCACTAGTGGCATTGGCACCTCAGTGTGAACCGGCCTTTACTGGTCAGCGCGTTAGCGTTGGCGTGGCGGTGGCCAGATTGGTCGATTTGGCTGATGGCTGGAATAACATGATTGGCTATGCCCTCTTTATTTTTATGGTTGGTGACCGGTTGGGCCGATGTTGATACTTCACATTGGCAATCGTCCAAAGTTACGTAATGAATAAATTACACACGGTTTGGTTGAAAAGTGCGTTCTTAATTGTTGAAGCTCCTTTTTTTTTGTTGGAAAACTGTGAAAAAACTGCTTAACAAACTATTACGGAACTAAACATCCTACACACCAATCTGAGTGCCAGCCATGTTTAGGCAAATTATTTATTACGTGACTTCGGTAGATTGGGTTGTTCATTATCCCTTACCATCGCGTCTTAGATGTAGAATATCTAAAATACAAAAAATGTCCAGACTGAAGAACGA
Organism: Microlaimidae sp. YZB2_3; assembly: GCA_030248175.1. Lineage (NCBI taxonomy): Eukaryota > Metazoa > Nematoda > Chromadorea > Desmodorida > Microlaimidae > Microlaimidae sp. YZB2_3. The sequence continues at coordinate 5,217 of JASAMX010004594.1, read as the reverse complement.
AAGCGCTCCACCGGACTAAAAAACTTTTTACCTATTATGGCTGGTGCATGGCCACAGGAATATAATTTTCCTGCGGTACTGCCACGCTTTTTAATTTCAACAAATTAAAAACAAAATTAAAATAATTCTTTTTGTGTGCACATTTTAAAATTTATATATTAACGGTTGCATAATTTTGCCGTTTTTACGTGGTTTTTAAGCGCAGTTAGAAAATGTCTGCAAAAAAATCAGTTAAAATTGATTAAAAAAGAGTACATGCAAACTTTGTATGTTGTTTGATAAAAAATATGCCAGGTACTATACATAATAATTGCATTCGTATCCATGTCTTGCATATATAGTTTTTTGTATTGTTAAAATAAGAAGTATTTTATCAAAATTGCAGGAGCAGAAATTAACTAAGTATATATAGAAATAATACTAACGTGTTCCACACATTTACAATTTTTCGTTTTCGTTAATAGCCCTGAAGGTTTTTAAGGAACAAAAAATATTCCGCTAATATATATTACTAGAGTCTCCTAAAATTATCTTATTTTGATTTTCCAAAAATTTTAAAGCTTAAAAATTGATTAAAATTTTTTGTGTATTTTATAAGCATTCAGCATTTATTTTTTAGCTTTTTAATTTAAGACTAAACTTTTCTAAACTTTAATATTAAAGTTTCATTTTAGTATGAAAATTCCACAATTGATTCTAACCTTATTATACTTTGATCTTCAAATTATTATTTCATTTACATGCAATGTCAAATTAAATTTAGATACTACATCGACACAAGACACCAAACCTACTACTAGTTCTTCTATTAGTACAAGTGCAAGTACAACTTCCATTCCAATTACTACAACTGTAGCTTCTGCAAAAAAACAAGAAAAGGTATTTACATAACGCTGTCTTCAAATATGCAATAATGGAACAACAAAGGCCTACGTTTTACACGCAGTAATGATGTAACCCACCCCCTTAACAATTTTGCGGATGTCATAATAAAGTTACAAAAATGGAATTTTTTTAGTATTAAATATTAAAAATCATCATCACCTTAATCATCGATTAGTATTAAATAAAATTATAAAAATACCTGCAAAATTACAAACATGCACTTTTAAAAACACTTCTTATTTCAATATTTTTTCATTGCATCCTGGAAACATGGTTTAGCTTGCAACATATAATTATAGCTCCTTAGAAAAAAATAGTAACTGCCTGCTAAATATTAAGGTTGTACCAAACCCAGCCAATTGTTGTTACAAAAAAAACCTATAAACTAATTATAGTTTAAAAAACTTTTTTTTAACAATTTATATTGATATTTTATATTTGTAATAAAATAATAATTATAATATAAAAAATTAAAGTTTTACAAATTTTTAATTATAAATCTTTTAAACAAAAAAATCGCTGTGAAACAATTGTAACATGTTCTGATTAACTTTATAATGAATATCTCGATGTACTTTGCTTGTTACATATAAATATATATTATCAAATAGAGCAAGTATACCAGTAAAAAATTAACTTAGGAATTTCCAATGTCTAAAGCAGAACAAATGGCTGCACAAGCGATGAAAAGTTTGGGTTCTGGATATGTTTTGGGCATAATCTTTGGAACACTTGCATTATACATTTTTGTTCTCCGGTCAGTGTTATCTATTTTTAAAATTTTATTAGTTTCCAGGAAAAGCATAAAAGGAAAAATTAGGAAAAGAATCAGAAAAAACACGGTGTTTCCTTATGTGAAATATCAAATTTCTTTTTTTTCATGATGGAAGTTTACAATAATAATAATTTTTCAAGTAACAATTGCCAAAAGTTAAAAAAACACTAAATTATTTAATGCCATCGTTTGCTATCTGTTAATTAAAATACATGGTATGATATATGCATTGTTTATACCACCTGTTTGATTGTACATATGTAGTATAAAAAAGACGAAAATCCGATAATGTATGAGTTCGCATAAGTGGCAGAAGGATTTTAAACTAATAATAAATCACACTTATACAAGAATTTTAGGGATAAACATTGGGAACGAATGGTTCACATGTTTGAGGAAATATGTCTAGCAGTAATTTTTATAGCGCTACTGTCTATTGCAATGGAAACAGATTCAGAAGTATGTTTTTTACTTTACATGCGTGTATTATTTAAGTTCAAAAGTGGATTTTTATTCAAAAACCTTTAAGCAAAGCATTAAAATATGCTTTTCTTGTCATTAATATAAGATTTTACAGTGCTTGACTACTTATTTGGCCTTTTATTAAGTCATGTGGATCATGAAACAAAATAAAAAATACGGCTTAAGCAAAATTTTGTAATAACGATTATTTATATTTTAAAAATGTTAGGATAATAGTGAACCAATTAAAATTACGCTTTTATGTTTTACGTGTATGAACCCTATGTTTCATGAAAAATCCACAAAAAAATGTTACCTCTGTATAGTCCATACATTGTTTTTTTTGTCAAAACATAAGTCAAATAACTTGTTTTTCTTGCTCTGTTTTCAGATAATATTTAACAAAAACTAAAATGCTGAAAAGGACGAAATACTAAGTACCCTTAATTTAAAAGCATATACAAATGATTTTGTCTTGCATTTTTGAAAATTAAACGCTAATTATCAAGCTGCAATGACTTTTCCATATTTTTAAATTTTATTTATTGCTAAAATTGTTAATTATTATTTCAATTGAGTTAAAAATTATATTTTATTACTTTCAGATGAAATTTTGAAATATTTCATTTTTATGAGTATTATTTTTATATGCAACATAATAAAATCCAATTGTTTTGACAAACTCACAACCACACTAATAAAATTAGTTTGAGTTTGTAAACGGTTATTGCAAAAGATGATATGTTTAATAAAACAGTTTGTTTATTGATTTTTGTTATATTTTGACCGGGAATTTGTTAAGGAAAATGGGTTCAAAAATTCCAATACATTTACGTTCAATTTCTTTAGATTCAATGTACAATATGCGGAGTCATTGTCCATCTGGCTTTTTCGGCACTAACTTTCTTTTTTATGGCTGAATGCATTCAAATATACTGCGTCCGGACAATGGTCACGCTAAACGGCGGTTTTATACCAATTCTGATGGTACTTTTTATTAGTGTGGGTCAGTTTTAACGTACATATTTTTTAATAATTCAATTCACTTCTAAATTTATTTATTTGATTATTCAAGACTAACTTTGCTCGTTTATTGTTTCAGAGAAAAAATGTTTAAAAAATCTTCCATAAAACCTGGTTAATGCTTCGTCCAAAGCGTCCAAAGGACAAAATGCAACGACCATTTTGGACAATCCTATGTTTTTCGAACAGCCAAAAAAATAACTTTGGATTTTTTAAAGGTTTGAGTCAGTTTTGAACATTAAGGCTGTCTTTTTTACATTATCTAAAACCTTCATATTTTGGCCAAAACACAACCCTTCAACCTTGTCCAAAGGACATCTTTTAATTGTCCACAGGATAGCTTTGGCTTGTTTAAAGTGTGCTTTGGACTTTGAACATTTTGAACACAGCATGAACAGGTTTAAATTTTACTTTGAACAATATGTATGAACCAGATTTTAAAAAAATCTTACACAACAAGTTACTTATTTTTGAATAGTTCTAATTTCAAACATTGGCTGTTATTTGTGCACAACATAGCAATAAAATAGCCGGTGTCATATGATATTTTGACTCCCGGTGTAGAATGACTCCCCGGTCAAAAATCAGGGGGGTCAAAATATCATGCGAGATGTCGTATGATATGTTGACTCCCAGTGTAGAATGACTCCCATCGGGATAAAATGACTCCCCTTATTAACATTGGGGAGTCATTTTATACCGGGATATATTGACTCCCCCACAAATTTTCATACATTATTACTTAAAACTGTGCACTTCCGCTCACTATATTTAACGTGTGTAAGTTCATTGTTAGTTAGGCTAAGCCTAAGCCTAAGCCTAAGCCTAAGTTTTGTGGTCTGATCGGCAAAACCATTGCATTTACATTTATATTGAAAACAGGCATGTGTCATAGTATACACAATTAAGAAAAAGTGACATCTAACCAGCGCAAAATGTATGATAAAAATTAAAATTAATTTTTAAAAGTTTTTACAATACAAGAAACAGGGGAGTCATTTTATCCCGCAGGGAGTCATTCTACACCAGCGTACAACCGGTGTAGAATGACCGGGGAGTCATTCTACACCGGTGTATTTCGACCCCGGGAGTCAAAAATTAGGGGAGTCGAAATATCCCGCGACACCGGATTAAGCACTTAATGAAATGGTCTATTTAGCACCCTATTCCTGATGCTAATCGCAAATCCAAACTCACACGTAGGCTTACTAGATCGTATTTTTGTCCTAATACTAAGTTTTATGTAGTACAAAATATTTTTTGAATATAATTCTGGAATAAATCATAATCCTGTTCTTAACTATATTTATTTTTTGATTTTTTACACTGACTTTTTTCACTTTTATTTTTATAATAATTTTACCTGACTTAACTTTTATTTACTTATAACCCAAACAACTTTTAAAAATAGGCTAAATAGTGACAGATGACCATTTTTCACAAATTGATTGACTATTTTATTTATAATTTCGCGTTTTTATTTAAAACGTAAAAATTATTAATATATAAAGAGCATAATCATTTACATTACTTTGTTTGACACAAAATACAACCAATGGCCAAAATTCTGGCGATCGCGGCTAGACATTAGGCTAACCTGTCTTGTTCTCAATAAGGACGGTTTTCAGAGCTTCGTATATAAACTGCCAGTATATTAAAAATGTGACTAAAAAATTTTGTTTTATTTTGGTGGTCGATACTGGCAAGTGTGTTCGTTTGAAAAAAAAACACTTTGCACAAAAACTGCCATTATGTGTTTAAAATCGATAAAAACTATGTGTTTAAAATTAATCAATCAATTCAATTTTAGGTGTAATGGCAGTATTTGTTTTTCCGACAGTGGTGACAGCTTTAAGCGAGTACCGTGGAGAGTGGACGTACGTTTAAATAAACTAATTTTGCCGAATCGTGGCATGATTCACACGAAAAAATTATAAACGTCTTATTTTTTCTAATATTTTGGTTTTCGCTTTTGCTGTTGTTTGTTTACTATTCTATATTCTAAGTATTATAAACTAAAATTGTTTTTGGGCGGGTTACCCCTTGGCGGGGAATCTAGAAGGGGAGGGGGG
>JASAMX010004591.1:0-10643 GCA_030248175.1 Microlaimidae sp. YZB2_3 | reverse complement strand
GCTGCGGGTTGGGGAGTTAACCTCGAATTCTGAGATAGAGTGGGTTCAACCTCATTTAGAAAAGCGGAAAAAAGTTAACCTCTGAATTTGGAAAAAAATGAAGAAAAAATGTCTGGAAAATGACTTCTAACTGCCTCCAAACTTAAATTTTTAAGGTCCAAAATGAATGTTTTTCAAACAATAAAAAGCTCAAAAATGCAATAAAGAAAAACTTTTTGACTTTAAATTAGCGTTTTTTACTTATTTTTCCTTCAAATCTCTTTAAACGATACTTTAAAAATGTATTTTATAATTTTTAAGTTATATGGGTATTTTGCGTTCTTCGGATTTTAATCTTTTTTTTAATTTGGGTCCTAAAATCCTCGAACTCCGGATCAACTTGCCCATGTATGCTGAGGGGGAGACGAAACGAAGGACCGCTCTTGGGCTCTGCGGGGGGGGGGGGGGGGGCCCCGGAAATTTTTTTCGAAAATTTGGGTCAAAGGGGGGTGGGCGGACCCCTATTTCCCCGAAAAACACCTTTGATTAGACCTAAAAACACTGAAATTTATTGAGTTAAAAAATTTTGTTAGAAAATCGGCACCCCCCGCCTACCCCGAAATTCGAATTTCAGCACCCAGGATCTACCCTAAAAACCCAGGGGGATCCCGCACCCCCTGGGACTCTTCCTAAAAAATTTTGGCCTTCCACCCCGGGGTGAATCCCCTTAGCAGACCCAACCGAAAACACCTGTGGTGGTAGGTTACTACAGACTATTGTTTTCTCAAACTTCACTTTCCCCGCCCAGACGCTACAGACTACAGATCGTTCGTGAACGTGCAGCGACTGGGAGAATCGAGCGTCAGCAAGTGCAGTAAAACGAGCTAATAATACCGATACTTCTTGTTTGCCAGAAATTAGACTCTCGTAAAGGAAGAGGAAAAGCATTGCTTGACAAGCCGAGCCAAGGTGATCACGAAAATGGGAAACAGCGCCAGAACTCCGCGCAGATTGCGGACAGATGACGGACAAACACGATCTCGGTCCATGAAGTGATTCTGCTTCTGAAATACGGGATATTTTGGTTATTATGGTATTTTAAAATTACATAATTATAAAATGGGGGTATAGGTGAAGACGGTCGGGGAAACTAGGGGAGGTGGTTACCTTAGGTAAAATCGAAATTTGAATTTTAGGCGGGGGTCCGGACCCCCCTTAGCTTTTTAAGGGGGGTCTGCACCCGGCGTGCGAAATTTTAGAATCGATAGGGGTCAGCGGCTAGGCCCGGTCCGCTGTCCAAAGAAAAAAAGTTTTAAACCATAAATAACTTTAATAATTGTTCTTTGTATAGGATAATACTAAATTCTATTGAATAAAAAGCGACATTTTGGTGTAAAAAAGGTGTGTAAACACATGAATATGTGTTAAAATTTAACGTTCTTGGAAGAAAAATTCTTACAATAAAGGTCCCTTCCCCAAGATTTTCGTCTAGCAGGTTCGGTAAATTTCGAGGCTAGGGGGTGGACCCCACCCCGCCCCCTCCCCTTTTTCACCTCTGATTACGTGGGTAATTTTTGCCCTCGTTCCTCCTCTAAAACGCCCGATTTTTAGTACCCTCTTTTACCCCCCTCCCCATCCGTAACGATGACCATCCCCTCTCTTCTCCTCTCACGGACTTTATAACCAGGGCCTTTCCGCCCAGGAAAACAATTCCCCATAAGTTTGGGCAGGTCGGAACACCTATTGCGGATGTAAATTTTTTAAAATTTTGACCACATGTAAACAAAAAAGGGTTTAAAGTCGAAATTTCGGTGTATTATTCTAGGTATATAAACCTTTCTTTTACATAAAATTAAGTTGTTTTGCAGATGACGTCAATCAATGGACGAAGGATGGCTACTAAAAAGACAGAAAATCGCTTTTTTATCTCCATGGAGAAGCTATTAAGTTGAAGCAATTAAAAGAATTATAAGATCGGCCAATCAATGAAATTGTCCTATTGCAGACTGTGAGTATAATGAGGAATTGCAAGTCAGTTGTCTCAGTACCTCACTGAACGTCTCCAAATCTGACACACACACACACACACACACACACACACACACACACACACACACACACACACACACACACACACACACACACACACACACACACACACACACACACACACACACACACACACACACACACACACACACACACACACACACACACACACACACACACACACACACACACACACACATGTCTATACGCACTTTTTGAAAAATATTTTAGTCTTTGGAAATGTTATGAAAAATTAAAAAAAAATTTAAACACAAGCATAGATTTCAACTCACGAGAAATAGCCAATACGATATGAAAAGTTATATATGAGCGTTTAGACTAAGCTTATGGGTACCCTGATTAAATTTGGGTTTAGCTGTAATTTATTCTTTTCCCTAGTTTTAATAAGAATCTTGGCACATTTGTGGTTATATTAGCGTTATGTCTTTTTTGGTACTGCCAATTTTTGTGCACCCAATAGTGCACGAAGGGGACGAGGCAGGTGCGTGGCAGCTACATATTCTCCATTTTTCTATCTATAGAAGTCATTTTGAATGTTTATACCATGGTTATAAATCGACATCAGTTTTGTACAAAAATAGACTTTACGCGAGGTTTTAAATTGCAGCAAGGATTGTAATAATTTCTCATGCCCGGAAGTAAGAAAGTTTACCTGTGAGAAGTGTAATAACGTAAGTTAAGCCAAAAAAGTTGAAACTGGGAGAAAATAGTGTCAGACTGAACGGCTACGCTACTTTGTCAGAAAAATGTTACATGCTTTAATATTGTTTGAGTTTTGTGTGTGTGTGCGTTTTGTGTGTGTGTTTGTGTGTGTGTGTGCGCGCGTGTTTGTGTGTGTGTGTGTGTGTGTGTCTGTGCGCGCGCCTGTGTGTGTGTGGTTTGTCTGTGATTACTATCATAACCCAATTTGTTTGCGGTCGTGTGTGTTCTTTTTTCTCAATGAAAATACATAGTTTTAAACGCTTTATTAGAATTTTTTAGAGGCTTTCAAATTTTGCTGCGGTTAGCGTTTTATGACATCTTAAATCCTTTTTTTATCACTTTTAATAAAAATATTACTTAATTTTGCCTAAAACTTCGAAAATTAAATTTACAATTTTCTCTACACTCACAAAAATTCCAAAAACAAGGCCAGGGCTTTCACGTGTTGTAACACAAATCACATAGTGTTGTGGCCATCTTTTTACTGTCAACAGCTCTATCGTACACTCAAAAATCTAATATCAATTATAAAAATATTTTCACCTGCCCAATATGCACAAAAATATTAATAAATGGGGCGCAATTGAGAGAATGCCCATGCTGTAATAAAAGTTACCATTTAGCTTGCACTGGATTAACTTAAGCTGACAATTTAACAAGCTAAAAATAACTCTTCCATGCCCGCAATGTACAAGCAGAAAAGGCCGATTATTTTACTGTGGAATGCTGAGTTTTAAAAAAAAAGAATCAAACAAGCAAAGTTTTTTTTATATCTTAAAAACAGTTTAAAATCAATTTTAAAAACCACAGTGGTAATAATTTTGGCATTTTGTATCTTGATCCTGTGAACGTGATAATGCAACTTTAAGAAGGCAGACATGTGCTCGGCCCCCGACCGAGGTTTTATTGGGGGGCAATTCCAAAACGGGGGAGGTATGCAAACTTTTTTGAAACGGGGAGCAAGCAGCGGAGAAAAGAAAAAAAAGAGAAAAAAAAAGGAAAAAAAGAGAAAAAAAAAAGAAAACAGAGAAAAAAGAAGGAAAAAGGGGAAAAAAGTACAAAAAAAGCGAAAATAATGTAAAAATAGGTCTAAAATGGCTTAAAATACATTGAAATAGGCTAAAATTGCAAAAAATTTCGAGATGATGGCGTCATAATAGGTCCAAAATCGCGCCATAATTTTAGGGTACTTTTTCATTTTCAGGCGGGGGGTAATAAAACAAGGAGGAAAAATCCTCCAGTAAAGCGGGGGCATTTTCAGACCGTGCACAGGTCTGAGAAGGCAGGGCTTGTTGTCATTGTTGTTTTTTCCCATTAAAAAAGTGTACATTATGCGTGGTGGAGAAATTGAATTTGGATAGCAGGCTTTTAAAATTTTGTTAGCAACTCCATGGTCTTCCGATTTAGTTTCAGATTTGGGTACTTTTTTCAGAACTAAGAATTTTTGATTTTCCCGTCTTCTTATTTTTTCTTCTAGAATTTTTTTGGTATCCGGAAATGATTCTGAGGGGGATTGATACAAACTGCATGGCTGAGATACTGTGGTTTTTAAAATTGCTTTTAAACTGTTTTTAAGATATGCGAAACTTTGCTTGTTTGATTCTTTTTTTTTTAAACTCAGCATTCACAGTAAAATAATCGGCCTTTTCTGCTGTACATTGCGGGCATGGAAGAGTTATTTTTAGCTTGTTAAATTCAGCTTGAGTTAATCCAGTGCAAGCTAAATGGTAACTTTTATTACAGCATGGGCATTCTCTCAATTGCGCCCGTTTACTAATATTTTTTGTGCATATTGGGCAGGTGAAAATATTTTATTGTTGATATTAGATTTTTAAGTGTACGATAGAGCTGTTTTCAACAGTAAAAAGATGGCCACAACGCTATGTGATTTGTGTTACAACACGTGAAACCCTGGCCGGTTGTTTTTGGAATTTTTGTGAGTGTTAGAGAAATTGTAAATTGTTAATTTTCGAAGTTTTAGGCAAAATTAAGATAATATTTTATTAAAAGTGATAAAAAAAGGATTTAAGATGTAGATAAAACGCTTACCGCAGCAAAATTTGAAAACCTCTAAAAAATTCTAATAAAAAGCGTTTAAAACTATGTATTTTCATTGAGAAAAAGAACACACACGACCGCAAACAAATTGGGTTATGATATTAATCACAGACAAACCACACACACACGGGCGCGCGCGCACACACACACACACACATACACAAACACGCACGCACACACAAACACACACACACAAACACACGCACGCACGCACACACACAAACTAAAAACAATCTAAGGAGCGTGTAACCTTTTCTGACAAAGTAACGTAACCGTAAGTCTGACACTATTTACTACCCATTTCAACTTTTTGGCTTAACTTACATTATTACATTTCACAGGTAAAGCTTATTACTTCCGGCGTGAAAAAATTTTACAAAATCCTTGCTGCAATTTAAAACCTCGCGTAAATTATATTTTGTACAAAACTGATGTGGATTGACAATTGATATAAACATTAAAATGACTCTACAGATAGATAGAAAATATGTCACTGCCACACCGCCTAGATCCCTTGGTGCTCTTATTGGGTGCACAAAATTGACAGTGCCAAAAAAAAACATAACGCTAATATAACCACAAATGTGCCAAGATTCTATTAAAACTAGGAAAGAATAAATTACAGCTAAACCCAAATTTAATAAGATTACCCATAACCCATCTAAACGCTAATAATAACTTTCATATCAATTGGCTATTCCGTGGGTGAAATAATGCTTGTTTAAATTTTTATTTAATTTTACATAACGTTTGCAAAGACTATAATATTTTTCAAAAAGTGCGTATGACATGTGTGTGTGTGTGTGTGTGTGTGTGTGTGTGTGTGTGTGTGTGTGTGTGTGTGTGTGTGTGTGTGTGTGTGTGTGTGTGTGTGTGTGTGTGTGTGTGTGTGTGTGTGTGTGTGTGTGTGTGTGTGTGTGTGTGTGTGTGTGTGTGTGTGTGTGTGTGTGTGTGTGTCGGATTTGAAAACATCAGTGAATTACTAAAAAAAACAACTGACTTGCAATACCTCAGTATATCTCATATCCAATGGGACAATTTTGATTTGAATTGGCCGATCTTCTAATTCTTTTAATTGCTTCAACTTAATAGCTTCTCCATGGAGATGAAGACGAACTTCTGTTTCTTTTAGTAGCCATCCTTCGTCCATTGATTGGTCATCATCTGCAAAACAACTTAATTTTATGTAAAAGAAAAGGTTTATATACCTAGAATAATACACCGAAATTTGGTAGACCCTTTTGTTTACATGTGGTCAAAATTTTAAAAAATTACATCCGCAATAGGTGTCCGACCTGCCCAAACTTATGGGGGATATTTACCTGGGCGGAAAGGCCCTGGTTATAAAGTCCGTAGAAGAAAAGAGAGGGGATGGTCATGGTTACGGATGGGGAGGGGGGGGGGGGGTAAAAGAGGGTACTAAAAATCGGGCATTTTAGAGGAGGAACGAGGGCAAAAATGCCCCACACTCATAGGTGAAAAAGGGGAGGGGCAGGGTGGGGTCCACCCCCCTAGCCTCGAAATTTTGGGACCCTCCTAGACGAAAATCTAGGGGGGGCCTTTTTTTATACTAAATTTTCTTCCAAAAACGTAAATTTTTAACACATATTCATGTGTTTACACACCCTTTTTACACCAAAATGTCGCTTTTTATTCAATAGAATTTAGTATTATCCTATAAAAAGAACAATTATTAAAGTTATTATGGTTTAAAACTGTTTTTCTTTGGACACCGGACCCCACCTGACCGCTGACCCCCCTATAGATTCTAAAATTTCGCACGCCGGGTCGACCCCCCTAAAAAGCTAAGGGGGGTCCGGACCCCCTCCTAGAATTCAAAATTCGATTTACCCCGGGTAACCACCTCCCCTAGTTTCCCCGACCATTCTCACCTATACCCCCATTTATAATTATGTAATTTTAAATACCGTAGCAACCAAAAGTGTCCGGTTCGGAGCGAGAAATCACTCCATCCGAACCAAGCATCTTATCCATCTGCAATCTGCGCGGAGTTCGGGCTGTTTCCCATTTCGTGATCACCTTAGTTAACTCCGGCGGATCTCCCTCTTCCTTACGAGAGTCTAATTTCTGGCAAACAAAGTATCGGTATTGTAGCTCGTTTACTCCGCTTATTTTCACTCGATTCTTCCAGTCGCTAAACATACACGAACGATATCTAGTCTGTAGCGTGGGCGGGAAGGTCGAAATTTGAGAAACAATAGTCTGTAGTAACCTACCACCACAGGTGTTTTCGGTTGGGTCTGCTAGGGGGATTCACCCCCGGGTGGAAGGCCAAAATTTTTTAGGAGGGGTCCAGGGGGGTCCGGATCCCCCTGGGTTTTTAGGGGGGTCAACCCTGGGTGCTGAAATTCGAATTTAGGGGGGTCAGGGGGGTCCAATTTTTTAACAAAATTTTTTAACTCAATAATTTAAGTGTTTTTAGGTCTAATCAAAGGTGTTTTTAGGGGAAATAGGGGTCCACCCACCCCCCCTTGAGCCAAAATTTTGGAAAAAAATTCAGGGGCCCCCCTTCCCCCCCCCCAAAGCCCAAGAGCGGTCCGGCCTGACTCTCCCCCTAGCATACATGGGCAAGTTGGTCCGGAGTGGAGGGGGTTAAACCCCAAATTAGGGGGGGGGGTTAAAATCCGAGAAACGCAAAATACCCATATCGTTTTTTTTTCTGGAGTGCATTTTACCCATATCGTTTTTCGATTTTGAAGGAAAAATAGGTAAAAAACGCTAATTTAAAGTCAAAAAGCCCTTTTTATTGCATTTTTGAGCTTTTTATTGTTTAAAACATTCATTTGGACCTTAAAACTTAAGTTTGGAGGCAGTTAGAAGTCATTTTAAAGACATTTTTTTCTTCATTTTTCCAAAATTGGGGGGGGTTAACTTTTTCTCCCCCCCCACTTCTGAGTGGGAGGGGTTGCACCCCACTTCTCAGAATTAGGGGGGGTTAACCCCCCCCCCCAACCCCCCCCCCCGTGCCCCATGTATGCCCCCTAGCAAGGCTGACCCCCCCCCCCCTTTTGACCAATTTGGAAGTTTTTTTTAATTTACTGTCAAAAACACGGTTTTTTAGTTAAAAACAGTGTTTAAATACACTTTAGGCCTATATCGGCTGTTTTAATACATAAAATTCAATATTAGACCTAAAAACACTTATATTATTGAGTTAAAAAAAATTTGCTAAAAAATTAGACCCCCCTGACCCCCGCCCCTAAATTTAAAATCTGGCACCCAGGGTCGACCGACCCCCCCCCCCCTTTTTTTCTTTTTTTATAGCCTTAGTGGACCGGCTATGAGTGCTTAAGTATTGCTTATCATAATTAGTTTTTTTTAAATTTTCGAAAAAGAGAAGCAAAAAGAAAATTTAGGCAAACAAGCCATTATTATGGTACCTATTGGCATCATAGATGTTTTTGGTCGGGTCCGCTAGGGGGGGATCCACCCCCAGGTGGAAGGCCAAAAGGGGAGGGTGTCCAGGAGGGTCCAGACCCCCCTGGTCGACCCCGGGTGCGAAATTTCAAATTTAGGAGGGGTCAGGGGGGTCCAATTTTTTAACAAATTTTTTTTAACTCAATAATTTAAGTGTTTTTAGGTCTAATACTGAATTTTAAGCACTAAAACCGCCTATTTAGGCCTAAAAAGTGTATTTAAAGACTGTTTTTAACTAAAAAACCGTGTTTTTGACAGTAAATAAAAATATATACTTCCAAATTAGTCAAATTCCAAATATATACTTCCAAAATAATCCAAATCGTTTTTTTTCTGGAGTGCATTTTACCCCGTTTTACGATTTCAAAAAAAAGGTAAAAAACGCTAATTTTAGGTCAAAAAGGAATTTTTATTGCATTTTTGAGCTTTTTACTGTTTAAAACATTCATTTTGACATCAAAACTTAAGTTTGGAGGCAGTTCGAAGTCATTTTAAAGACATTTTTTCTTCTTCATTTTTCCAAAATTGGGGGAGTTAACCTTTCCCCCCCCCCCACTTTTGAGTGGGGGGGGTTAAACGTAAACCCCCTTCTCAGAATTCGGGGTGGGGGGTTAACCCCATAGGTGGGAAAGGGGGGGGGGGGTAGGGTCTACCCCTCCCTAGCCTCGAAATTTGGGGCCCCCCCCCCCCTAGACGAAAACCCAGGGGCCCCCCCTCCCCCCAAATTTCCAAACTTTTTACCCCTGCCTGAACCCCCTCTAGATTTTGAAATCTAACCCCCCCCCCCCTCGGAAAAATTTTAGGTACCTTTTTATACTAAATTTTCTTCCATAAACGTGAATTTTCATCACATATTCATGCTTTTACACTCTTTTTATAACCCCCTCACCCAAAAACATGAATATGGCTTTTTAATCAATAAAATGTAGTATTATCCTATAAAAAGAACAATTATTAAAGTTATTATGGTTTAAAACTGTTTTGCTTTTGACACCGGACCCCACCTGACCCCCCTCTAGATTTCAAAATTTCGCACCCTGGGTCCACCCCCCTCCCCAAAAGCTAGGGGGGGTCCGGACCTCCCTGGGACCCCCCTCCTAGAATTCAAAATTCGATTTACCCCCGGGTAACCACCCCCCCCTAGCTTCCCGGATCGTGCTCACCTATGGTTAACCCCCCCCCCGTGTCCCTGTATGCCTATTGGTAATTTTTAGGTTTTTATAGCTAAAAGCATAAATTACTTAAATTAAAACAATCAAGTGCAAACATGACATGGAAAAGTTAGTCTGGAGTGGAATGGGAGATTAGTTAAAAATCATGGATTTATATTAGATCTAATAATTTTACTAAAAAAATTATAGCTATAAATTCATTGTTTTTATTTAATTTTTTTTTTCCAGATTTTATCTGCGTCTATGCACGCACAGGCACATATATATATATATATATATATATATATATATATATATATATATATATATATATATATATATATATATCAGGGGGGTGTAGCCAGGATTTCCGAAAGGGGGTTTGGTCACCGACCTTCGACGGCCGGGGGGGGGCCACGCCCCCCGGGGTGGGAGGTTTTTGCCTCCGGGGGGGGTCCCCCCGGGGTGCTTTTTTTGAAAAAGCAGGGGGGGTGGTCCCCCGGGTCCATTTTTTTGCCATTGCTTTTTTGCGTTTGGTTTTTTTTGTTTTTTGGGATTGTTACATGAGGGGGGGTGGTCAAAAATGGGCCTTGGGGGGGGATAGGTCTCGAGGCGGCATACCCCCCCCCTCCCCCCCCCCCCCTTCGGTGACCTATGGGGGGGTTGTACTCCATACAAAATTTTCTAAAGGGAGGGTTGTACTCCAAATTTTCAAAATACCGTAAAAAAGACATTAAAAAAGGGTAAATTTTTTTGCGCTTCGCGCTAGGTGATTCTTTTTGTTGTTATTTGCATTGTTTTTTTAAGTTAAACTTGAAAAATTTCCGGTTTAAAAAAGTATAACATTAAAAAAATCGTGCGATAGCATGAAAAAATTTTCTAAAATTGTCTTTGAAATTCATTAAAAACATCACATAAATGTTGTAAAAGGTATATAAATGTCGAACGCTGAGCGGAGCGAAGCGCGAGAAAATTTTTTAAAATTTCCTCTTCGGACCCCAAATTTTTACCTCCGCCAACCCAAAAAGGGGGGTTGCTTCCCCTACAACCCCCATGGCTACGCCCTTGATATATATATATATATATATATATATATATATATATATATATAATTATATATTATTATATCACAAACATGTTTTTGTAAGGACTATGACATACATGTCACATAAAATTAAATTTATATACTATACTTACTTCAAATTTTCTGTGTTTGTTAAAGGGAGTGCTTTAGAAGGCAGCCAA
>JASAMX010004585.1:0-14281 GCA_030248175.1 Microlaimidae sp. YZB2_3 | reverse complement strand
TTGGATAGTGTCCAGTCTTTGCTTAGTTAAGGGAGTGAAATCGGTCGGAAAGGCAAGTTTACATAAATTAATTAACTGTAAAACCATGTTTAAGAATAAAACAACATTAATTTTTGGAGTGATTAGTGTAACAACTAACTCAGCTGAATAACCCTAATTCAATAGCTATTGTGAATTATTATGCAATATTTATTGGTTTCAAAGAAATTTTGACATAATATTTGACTTTATTGTTATTTTTTTAAAATTATGTTAGAAAGAAAATTTTGAAGAAAATAAAAAAATCTATGATACTGAATATTGATATTTATTGTCTAAAAATTTTAGGTAGTCTACTTTACAGCTACATTTCCTTATGTGATGCTAACAGTTCTTCTGATTCGAGGATTGACCTTACCACAGAGCATTTGGGAAGGAATTAAATTTTATTTGGTACCCTAACCTCGACAAACTTTTGCAGTGGATATTTACTATTTTAGTTTTTTTTTATAAAAGTTTTAAACTAAGATAAATTTTACACAATGTTCAAATGTCTATTTTTTATAAAAACTCCAAATAATTACAGTTAATTTTTCAAGTTTATTGACATTTTCTAAAAAGCACCTAACGTAGATGTCTATTCTAATAGTTATTTTTTATTGTTTAGGTTTCGTGTGATGCAGCTTTTCAAGTTTTTTGGTCTTTGTGGGACTTACAATTTGTCCATTGTCACAATGGGTAGTTTCGACAAATTTAATAATAATTGCTACAAGTGAGTGATTTGATAGTTTTTGCGCTTTTTTACTACTTGTAAGATTTAACGCGCTTTTTGATTATTTTATAATTGTAAAATTAAACAACCGACCTAGACCCATGTAAATAAATGAACGAGCACTAAATCTTTGTAAAAAAAAAAACCTCGAAACAATTACGCCATGATTTAGTGATATTGAATAGTTTTGTTTTATTTGGTTGAGCAGTCAATACTAAATTTCCCCCCTTTGTTAAATTGTGTACCCCTT
Source organism: Microlaimidae sp. YZB2_3 (assembly GCA_030248175.1). Classification (NCBI taxonomy): domain Eukaryota; kingdom Metazoa; phylum Nematoda; class Chromadorea; order Desmodorida; family Microlaimidae; species Microlaimidae sp. YZB2_3. The sequence goes on along the minus strand of JASAMX010004585.1, from coordinate 13,280 downwards.
GCCGATACGGTTTTTTTAAATTAATTATTAATTATTTAATTATTTAAAATATAGATTTGTTACCGCTATAAACGCAAAAAGATAGTTTCACAGAAAATATCATTATAAAAATATATTGGTGGCACATTGAGAAAATTTAAATAGACTATTTTTGTTTCATCGATGTGTATATATGATAGTTTATGATTAATATTTTTTACATTTTTAATCACAAATTATTTTTTTATTTATTAATTCTATACTTTTTTAAGTAGCACGTGTTTTTTTAGTGATGAACGTTTGATTCCTATACTTATGGGTCTAACTTTATCTTTTTTTGCTGGTTAGTAGCTGCGGTAGCTGGTTTTATGTCTCGTTTATGGGGAAAGCCCGTAAATGAAGTCATTCAAGAAGGTAGCCATATAAAATTGTTATTATAAAAAATAAGTAACAAATTTAAAAAAATCGCCATAAAAATATATAATTGAAATATTATTTTATGCTGTAGTTTAAAGGATTAATGTGTATAAAACTTGGTTGAATATAAACTTGGTTGGTTATAGACTGTTCAAAAAACAAAATTTAAAGGCATCCTTTGCAGTTACCAAAAACTTTTGGGTTTTTTCTTTAGACGAATTATAAAGTCTAAAAATGAGTCTAAATGACATTCCAACGTTGTCTAAACCCGTTAAAACGTTATTTTAAAATAATAATTATGAATACGTCGTCTAAATGAAAATTTCAAAAACAAATATACAAGGGCAAAAACCCAAAACAAGAACAACACAACACAGTAATTGAAAATTCTCGTTGGATTTTTGCCCTTAAATTTCTCTCTTTAGACAATTTAGACGAAGTATAAAAGATGTTTAAGCGTCTCACATATTTCAGAGGGTCTTGACTTTTTCAGCACTTTTGCAGGTTTGTTGTTTGGAGGAAATATCAACTTTTGAAAATTTTGTTTAAACCACAGTCTAAAGTTGTCCAAAAATGTTCCAGATGCTATAAGTATAAAATAGTAATAATCATCACATTTTGCAAAGCCAAAAGCTTTTAACCAAAAGTTCAAAAAAATACACAACCTTAGGCTTTTGAAAATGCAATTGGATTTTTTTGTTTTAGATATTTGTCTAACGACATTTTGAGGAAGTATAACCTAGAATTCGTCATTTATCTCCACTGTATAAAATTCCAAATCTTTTTAACATTTAGGACCCGGTTTCCTGGCGTTTGTTATGTATCCTGAGGTTTTAAATCATTTGCCTAGCGCTCAATATGTTAACTGTTATGTTTTCCTGATGTTCATAACTCTTGGAATTTTACTCGACTCAACGGTAGGATAATTGAGTTTATATTATTAATAATAACTTAGTATTTTTGTTTATTAACTTTTATTATATTTTAATTGATTTTCATAATTAATTATGAATTAATTAAAAATAAACAGTATTTTTGTTCTAAAAAATGCCGTATACGTATTCTGTTTTTATAGGTTTGTTTGTGACCATCGAGACCTGCTGTACCGCCATTTGTTGACGACGTCAGGATGGAGAAAAAAAACGTCAGATTGTTTTGACTGTTCTTTCTATTTTTATATTTGATGTTGGGCTACCAATGATTACCAATGTAAGTCGTTTTTTTAATTGCTAAAAATTTTAATTTAAAGGCAGTTTGATTTAATTATTTGTATTATCAATTAAAGAGGGTTGTTTATTTTACTATGGGTTTAATCACAATAGCTTTTTTCTCGGAAAGTGAGAAATTGGACAATTATTACCACATTGCTTCAACCACATTTTCTATTAAATGGTCGTAAAGTAATTGACATCTATGCATATAACTGTAATTATGACAAAAGATAGAGGTGCTGAAATAAGAAATTTCCTTTCAAATTGACCATAAAAATGCTCATGGACAATATTATCTAGGCGTAATTCTTGTCGTTATATGTTTGTTTGCGATTTTCGATCTGCCATGTGACCGTTTATAAATCACAATCAGGCTTAATAAAAATATTCGAATAAGATGTATATTTTAGGGAGGAATGTATACTTTTCGCATATTTGAAAGCATTTCGACAACCTATCCGCCCATAATCATTTGCCTTTTCGAATTAATTGTTGTTTGTTGGGTTTATGGTAAGTTAGGATTTATTTTTCAGCAGATATAAAAAGATTAAGCAAACATTTATTTTTAAACGTTTAATCATTTCCTTTTTATATGGCTTGTTTTATCAAGTACAAAACGAACCATCTGGTTTGTTACAACTTTTGATGCTCCATTTTAAAATAAGTTAATTTCTTTTCAATTCAAAATTCTACGCCTGAAACAGAAACCTGAAATTACGCCTGAAACCTTTAGGAACTTCAAAGTCCTTTAACCTTTTGTAGTTTTTGGGGCTAAAAAAAGGGCGTCTTAAACGCCGACTAGGGCAGTAATCTTCCGTGCAGCTCAATGATAAACTGCTGCTCCAATGCCGGGTGGGGGTGTCGGATTTTTTACACTAAGGGAACGCACAGCATGAAAAAAATCACAAAGATTTTAATCTAACTATAAAAAGCAGGCGACTATCTGTGTACAAAAAATTTACGGCTATTTTTGCAGTATTATTAGATTCGTATAAATGAATAAGTTGAAATCTTAAAAAATTTGTGTTGTATAACAATTTCAAATCAAAAGGTTTTCACCAAAAAATTAATTTTACAAAAAATAATGACAAGTACACTTATATACTATAATTTATAAATGTAAGGTCTAATTTTTTTACAAAAATGTTTCCATGTGCTGAAAATTTTGTCAAGGATATCCAATTTTATGCTCGGTAAAAAAGCAGTTTAATGGACGACTATGACAAATTATCTGGGGCAACTGCACAATGTCATAACAGTCCGGTTTTATAGTTTGTTTTTTTTTTGGGATTGTTATTTTATTTTACTAGTTTATGCAATTTAAAATCCATAAAACTCAACTAGTACTTAATGTGGCTTTAATTTTGCACAAGAAACAGCCAAGGCCATTGTCGAAATTAAAATAAGAACAAAAACTTGGTGATTCTTTGACGCTTTTTTATTTTAATTTGAATCAGCGATACGCTTATAAACATGGATTACAAAAAGTGTCGGTCTCCTTTGGTTGAAATTTTTGATCTTGCAATTGCGCAGGCCAACCGAGTCGTTGATAATGAAGGACTCGAGACAAAAGAGCGTCCTTAAGCGTTGCTTTGCGAATTTCTTTTGCGGCTATTGGTAACGCTTCTACTCTTTCCGTCTGAATTTCACAAATTTGGGAATTAAAAGAACTTTCTTCTTTTTCAAAACAAGTATTATTTGCTGCTGGAAGACGAGATAGAAAATCTGCATTGTAGTGTTTTTCAGTCGGTTAAAATTGATTAGTGTAGCGGTAAGCAGACATCTTTTCTGCCCAATGTTTCAAACGGTTACTTGTCTTTATTGGGATTCCTTTTTGTGGATTAAAAATTGACTCGAGCGGTTTATGATCTGTCACTAATAAGAATTGAGTTCCCTAAAGATATTGGTGAAACTTTTTCAGCCCAAAAATGATGCTTAATTCTTCGGGCTCAATTTGAGAATAGTTTTTCTCGGCTGCTGTCAGACTTTTTGACGCATAGGAAATGGGCTTTTCTGTACCATCTGGAAGTTTATTGAAAAGTACCGCTCCAATTCCGAAAGAACTGGCGTCGCAAACTAAGCCTAGTGGAAGCTTAGGATCATAATATGTAAGCACTTCCATTGAAGCTAAAGATTCTTTGAGCTTAATGAACGCTTTTTCTTCAGATAATGACCATTTCCTGTTGATATTTTTCTGAAGAAGATGGTTAAGTAGAGTGGAGCTTCGATTTCTAAAAGATATTTAATAAATTTTCCATAATAATTCACTGCTCCAATAAATGAACGGAGTTTCGAAATATTCGACGGCGGTGGCATTTTAATAATTGCCTGTACCTTTTGCTTTGTTGGATGTAGGCCAGTCTTATCTATCGTCTGACCCAGATACTCTATAAAAGGTTGTAGAAACTGCATTTTTTCAATTTAATTCTCAATCCCTTTTCGCAGATGAGCAGTAAAAGACCCGGAAGATTATTGTAATGCTCTTTGTCGTTACAACAAAATCGTCCAAATAGAAAATCACTCCTGGCAAACCTTGCGCTAATTGGTCCATAGTTCGTTGAAAAATAGCTGGTGCCGAAGCCACACCAAAAGGAAGTCGTTTGAATTTGTAAAGTCCTTGGTGTGTGTTAATAACAAGCAATTTTTGAGCTTCTGGGTGCAGTTGCAATTCAAGATAAGCCTCTGCAAAATCAATTTTTGTGAACTTTTCTCCGCCGGAAAGAAAGTTGTAAAGTTCAGCTGGAAGTGGCATTGGGTATTGATCCACGTGTATTTGTGTATTAACGGTTACTTTAAAGTCTCGGCAAGTGCCGATTGTCCCTGTGGGTTTTTGAACGGCGACTAAGGGCGAAGCCCAATCAGAAGTTGAAATTTTTTCTATTACTCCACGTTGCTCAAACCGGTTTTAATCTTTGCTTACAGCTTCTTTAAGGTGAAAAGGAAGCGGTCGCGGTTTAAAAAATTTTTGAAATGCGTCTGGTTTTAAGTGCATTTCAACGTAAAAATCTTTGTAACAGCCCAAATCACTGCCAAAAAACGGAGCCCGATGGGCGATGGGCAATTCGATGGGCGTTTGAGGAAACCCTTCTGCATTTCCCCAAAATGCGTTTGAAATGCGTTTGAGGTTCTACAGCAGCCGAAAATGTTAAGGAAGCATCTTCAGTCAGTAGGTGTTTCATAATAGCGTCAGAGGAAATGCCTGCTACAAAACGGTCTCGTAATGCATTGTCCAAATATGAGTCAAATTGGCACAAGCCAGCCAGTCCACATAATTCTGCAACATAATTCGTTAAGGTTTCTCCAGGGTTTTGGTCGCGGCGATTTAAATTAAATCGCTCTTAAATAACTAGCGCTTTTGGCTGAAAATGCGCTTTCATTTTGCGTCCATAAGTTCCGATAAAGACAGTGTTCTAAGCTGAGCAGGTGCTTTTAAATCAGCCAGCAAATTATAAATGTCCGCGTTTAAAGTAGACAAAAATATATTTCTTTGGCGATTAGAGTCCTGGATTTCATTCATATCTAAAAATAACTGAAATTTTTTAGCAAAACGACTCCAAAGTTCTTTATTTGGATTAAAATTGTCTGGATGTTCATAATAAGCAATTTGTTGCAAAGGTGGCTGACCTTCCATTGCGCAATTTAATTTAATTAATCGGAATTTAATTAAAAGTTCAGCTGCGCCAAATTGTAATATATGTTATCAAGATGTTACTTGATTGGTTATATGAAATATGAAATCCCACACATTTTATTAAACAATTTATTCAACAAGCCGCACAGTAGTTAATAACAGAAAATCTGTATCGTTTTTATTTTTATTAATTAATTAATGCAAGTGCTAAATTTACCAAATAGCAAACGTAATATTTCATCAAATTATAATGACGCGCATTTGTTGTTATAAGATCGATCTTTCGTGAAGAGAAAGATTCCATGGTAACCGTTTTCTTTTAACGCTAACTAAGAAAATATTTAAAAGTTTGCATAGCGCGTATCTACAAAGTATTTTAATTTTTTTGTTGGAATACCGCGCACAAACTGCTGAACGTACTATTAATGAAATAATCATCATACGGAACGACCAATCAACTGCGTGCCCACCACGATTATGCAAATTATTTCTTACGTGATTTTGGTCAATTAAACCGCTGATTTTTTTTTAATTGGAACGATATTCACGGTATTGACAACATATTAATTTTAGTTTAAAAACTGCAAGTTACTGTGTAATCCAAATCCATGTTATTACGTGAATTGTATTTTACTGTGTAGAACTGTTTGCTGCGTTATAAAATCAGTGCAACACCGCGACATTTTGTCATAAGAATAAAACCTTTTCACACTCACGGAATTCACTGGATTGAACCACATTCACTTAACATGCACACACACGCGGACACGTACATACTCATCGATGAAAAATCCGAATTTATAGACACCTCACAGTTTCGGTATTCAGCATAAATTATTTTTAATTAAACTAAATTTGAGTTTATGGCCAGACTAAAAGTATCGTACCGCACGCTATACTCCGAAACCTACCCGCATACCAGGCAAGTTTTATCTCCCGGTGAAAGAAGGTGAAGGGTATTCTCTTATTGGCCACTAAGGCGGAGCCTTTTTAAAAAGCATTGTTTTAATATCCAAATCAATTGCCTGCTATGCGGGTAGGTTAACCTACCCGCATACAAGGCAATTTTTTCTGTTGCTACTATTAGAAGTCTTTGTTTAATAACTGAATTGCCTGCAATCTGGGTGGGTTAACCTACCTGCATGCTAGACATTTGTTCCGTTGCTATAAACTGTTAGAGCTCTTTGTTTTTAATAACCAAATAGTATATAAGACAAATATAAACGATTTCTTCTGCAGCTATCGTTTGCTACATATTATTTATTTGAAAGAAAGAAAAAAAATAATGGCTTACTTGTCAGTTATACATACATTAAGCCCAATTTAAAATTTAAAAAAAAGTCAAATAATATAAAAAATCGGAGAATTCGCATTTAAAAATGTTAGTTGTTTTTTGCATAATAAACGGAAAACGCCACATAGATAAAAATTTAAAGCACAAAAAGCGTCACAAAATTTTAACATGTTCTATGAAAACAATAATTGTTAAAATAAATTTCATTTTTAAAGCAAAAATTAGAAACAAATCTTTAAAAATAAAAAAATATTCAAAAACATTTTGAACGCCAAAAAAATAAGATTCTAAGAATAAATTATCTATGAAGTCGTAAGTTGTTTAGAATTGGTTTAACTTTTTTTTTCAGAAAAATTGCATATGGACGATGATGCTATATATTAATATATTGGTTATTGATTCTTTATACGTTAATAAATTATAAGTAAATGCGTTGCCAAAAGGGTGGTAATTTATGAATTACTACTAATACTATCAACTAATATCAGGCTCCAGAGCTCCGCCCGTTAAATAAGTAATTTAAAGCTTACTTGACCTCATCCGTTTTATGTTATTTCAGCGGAATTTTAAAACTATTTTTTTCTGGAGCTTTAAATAGCATTACTGGCGGCAATGAAAAATTTCTAAGCAATTGTCGGATTCTCTCATACCAATATAGATAAACAAGGAAGGGGGTAGGGTGGGGTCCATCCCCTATAGCCTTAAAAATTTGGCCCCCCTCCCCTAGAATTCAAAATTTGACCCCCCCCTCGAGAAAATTTTAAACACTTTTATACTAAATTTTCTTTCAAAATCGTGTATTTTTAACACAAATTAATAATAATTAATTATACCAGAATATCGGGGTTTTTTTTTCAATAAAATGTAGTATTATCTTATAAAAAAAACAAATATTAAACCTTTAAAAGTTTAAAAGTATTTTGCTTCGGACATTGGACCCCACCTGACCCCCCTCCAGGTTTCAAAATTTTTCACCCCGGATCAACCCGCCTAGAAAGCCAGGGGGTTCAACCCCCCCTCCAGGACCTCCTCCTAGATTTTGAAACGTCATTTACCCGGGGTAAAGACCCCCCTAGCTTCGGTGACGGTGTTCATCTATGGATACCAAGTAGGCATAACCGCATTTATAAAAGTTGTCTCATTATTAAATAAAAGTATAGAATTTTACGATTGTTTAGAAATTTAGAAAAATTTAATTAATTTATTTTGTTTCATCAAGATTTTCAAAAATTTTCAGAAAAAATTTCAACGTAAATTTTCTGGATGCACATTATCTCTTACATTTGTTTAAAAATAAAACAACTTTTTGCATTTTTTGTTTTTAACAAATTTATTTAAAAAATAAAATAATGAGAAGTTTTTTACCCGTTTCTTAAAATATAAAAAAATCAAGATGATTATAGGGAAATTAAACATGGCTGATCTCGATGTCTTAAAGTATTAACAACAAAACGAATCAATTTTTAGCAAATACGGTTTATAGTTAAACATTAAATACCTTACTTTTTTCAATTTAAAAAAAAAGTCGATTTTTTACCATTTTTTGTCTATATATTTTGTAAAAAAGCGGTATTTAGAAAAAAATCTGCATTCCAATTTGTTTTTTTAACGTCATAATGCAACAATTTTAGTTGGTCTGGTCACGACTTTCTATTATTTTTTTGGTTGGGAGCCAGATTAAATTATTCTATAATACCGAAAAATACAATGCAAAATCTATTCACACAACATAAAAAGCTTGCAAAATTTGCCACAACACCTAGCGTCCAAATATAGCACAATGATATTTTATGTTGTCTTGCAACTGTTTTTTTAAGTGCGCCGCCGTTCCATAGATTTTTAGCTTGAAAATTTCTAGTAGCAGCAACGAAAAAAAAGTTTCCTAGTATTCGAGTAGGTTAACCTACCCACATTAAATTTCTATGGATGTTAAAACAACGCTTTTTAGAACAACAAAAAAACAAAGAGCTCTAACAGTACATAGCAACGGAAAAAAATGCCTAACATGCAGGTAGGTTAGTCCACCCAAATTGCAGGCATCTAAGTTATTAAACAAAGACTTCTAGTAGTAGCAACGGAAAAAAAGTTGCCTCGTATGTGGGTAGGTTAAACTACCCGCATAACAGGCAATTGATTTAGATATCTAAACAACGCTTTCTAAAAAGCTTAGTCTTCTTAGTGCGTCTGACCAATCAGAAAGCACCCTTCACCAGGAGATAAAACTTGCCTCGTATGCGGGTAGGTTTCGAAGTACAGCGTACCGGACCGGCTATACTTAGATGTAATTAGACAAGCCAACTTAAATACGAAGAGTCTAGAATTAAAATAACAATAACAACTAATGATTTCTTACTTAATTGAGGCACATTCGTGATTCCCTCTTAATATAAAAAATGTATCTGGGTATTTACATTTATAAGCCATAAGCAAACAAATAACTTCTGTTCCTTGTTTTCCTCGATCCTAAATAATTTAAGTTGTTTGAATACATATTTTTAAGAAAAATTAATACTACCTGGCTTTGCTCCGTGCGGAAATTTTTAGGGAAATTTTTTTCAAATGGCTGAAGACATTAAGGGCGAATTTTAGACTGAGTGTTTGAGTTGGAAAAAATTTGGATGTCGCGGTGATATACTGTCACAACTCCCGCGGTGTTAATGTTTCAGAAATATGACGTCTTATAAATACGAGTTGTAATGTAACACTGTCGAGCGATGGTGTAACGCAGCACGTCAGTCAATGAGGTACTGAGGCTGGAGATTACAGGTTCAAGTCCTGTATCGCTCATTTTTCGGCCAAAAAAGCTAAAAACAGCAAATTGTTTCGCAATCTTTCTTTCAAAAAACTCAATTTATTCGGCCTCATATTTCTGGACGTTACATTTGGTGAGCGATACACGTCCATTGGTACACCACATATGTGCCCTTGCCCGCCTTGCCGTGAGCGGAAGGTTGAAACTAGGGTTAGCTCTAAGGAGCAGGGCGTGGACTAGTGGTGAACGTGTGGCTCGGACCTTATATGGTTGTCAGATTGGAAGGCTGCGCGCTTTAATCTTGGTGGGAAGGTGTCACAACTCCCGCTGTGTTAATGTTTCAGAAATATGACGTCTTATAAATACGAGTTGTAATGTAACACTGTCGAGCGATGGTGTAACGCAGCACGTCAGTCAATGAGGTACTGAGGCTGGAGATTACAGGTTCAAGTCCTGTATCGCTCATTTTTCAGCCAAAAAAGCTAAAAACAGCAAATTGTTTCGCAATCTTTCTTTCAAAAACTCAATTTATTCGGCCTCATATTTCTGGACGTTACAATACTAAACATTTTGGAATTTCGAAACAGCACTTTTTTAAATAAATTTTTCACTTCGATGAAAGAATTGAACTTTTTAAAATAAAATTTCCAACACTAAAACAAACAGTTCCATTGTACGTCCAGGGCTTCGGGTATTTAAAGCAGAATAACCTCCGAAGCTTCACTCATAAAATGAATAATTCAAAGTTTCCTCAGTGTTATGTAATATATTTTAAGGAACTATTTTTAATATTTTGGTAATTTCGAAAAAAAGGTTTAGTTTAGAAAAAAATATATGACATTACTCTTTAATTACTTATTCAGGAAACAAAACTACCGGGGACGGTGTGCCTTTTGGTTTGTGATGAAAAAAACTGTTTACATATTAGTCTTTTTTGTTTTTTTCTCTGGCTTTGTCTTCAAATTTAGTGATTTTCATTAGGATTGAAAAAACTGAGATTTTTTTTTTTTTTTGAAAAAACGTATTCTGCAGAAAATTTTGGCGGTGCTCAGGAGGATTTAGGGTCGATGGAGTCTTGGGAACCTGGAGCTGGAACTTGGAGCCAAAAATAGGGAACTTGGAACCGTAAGTGGGATACTTGGAGCCGTAAGTAGGGAACTTGGAGCCAAAAATAAAAATCGCTAAAACGTGTACCTAAGCCTAAGCGAAACCTAAATTTTCCCCAAACTATTTTTTTCTGAAAGGCTCCAAGTTCACATGGCTCGTGGCTCCAAGTTCCCAAAAATTTTCGATGGCTCCAAGTTCCCTGCTTGTGGCTCTAAAGACCCCATACTCTCAGGAGCTTCAAAAATTTTAGCACCGCTCTGGAATTTCCGAAAACATTAACATCTAGATTTTTTTTCTAAAAAAAAACAGCTTACCACATAATCTCCTAAAAATAAGTAATTGCTGTGGGGAGGAAGACCTCCAATTTCCAAAAGACTAACTAAATCCGAATATTGTCCGTGTATATCTCCACAAATTTTAATCGGCGGCTCTATTTCTAGAAAGGCATTTTGAGACAGCAGCACGTCTTTACATTTTTGATTTAAACAGTAGATTTCTATAAAATAATATATAATTTTGTTTTTTTTTTGTCCCATCATAACTCGTCCACTGACGAAGGACTGCGTCATGACTGAAAACGCTTATCAAACAATTCATGTATAGCAGTCTCGGTTTTTGTTAACCACGCCACCTTCAAAGGTCTTTCTTTTATGGGGCGTACATTTTTGTGTGCCACAAGTTTCTGTTAAATTATAGATCCGTAAATTACAAAAAAAAAACTTAATGACCCCAAAATACATCTCCTTCAGGTTAAATAAGTCATCTATCCACTTTTATTTGTTGAATTTAATCGCTTAAAAGGGGCCGATGCACACCCGCGTCCTCGTCGCGGCCGGTCTTCGGACCCATTCTCCTTACCACCTATGGAGAGTGCCGGGTGTTTGGTTTGCTGGGTTACTAGCTTACTGAACAGCTAAGAGGTGTGCGAGGGGAAGAGTATTTGGGCTATTAAAATATTTAATTAATTTTAAATGGATTTGGATCTGGATACAATCTTAATCTGCAATGCAATCTGAACAAGTCTGGCATATCAGGTGAGCTTCTAAACTTATTTTAAAAAAAATCTTTGGCCTAAGTGTTAATATTTAAATAAAATATTATCTATTATCAGTTATCAGTATAAATATATATATTTAGGCTTTATGCGGCATGGCGCATTATTTTACTTAATATAATAATAATAATATTTCCAATAACTATTCTTAAGTATCCATAATTGCATAAAATGTTAATATTATCTATTTAGGATAACAAGGAAAAGTAAGTTATATTAAATAATATCACTTAGTACATTAACAGTAATATTTCTAATAATTATTCTTACATATACACAATTGCATAAAATGAAATGTTAATATTATTTATTTAGGGTAATAAGGAAAAGTAAGTTTTATTCTAATATTAATTTGCTAACTATGTATGTTATAACAGCTATATAAATAATCATATTACAAATATATACATTTATTTAATAACTGTAGTATATTTAAAAACTTATTATAATGCTAAATTTTTAAATATTAATAGGCAATTATATAATTATTAATTTTATATATATATATATATATATATATATATATAGCAGCTAACAGCATAACAGCTAATCAAGTAAGTTAAGCTTTATATTATTTATGTATGCTAATTGGTTAAATATTATAGTAGTATTAAAGTGTATAATCTTAAGTAATATTATATTTATATATATGTAGTGTGGTTTTTTGTTAGTTTTTTTAGTTGTGGTAAGATTCTCAAGGAAACATTTCAACAATGTACAAATTCCAATTCCCAAAAATAATAATAATAACGCTAGGTTCTAGTTTATAAAATACTCTTCCCTTAAATCCTTTTTAGAAGGTTGATTTATAGTTATATTATGCTGTACTGGCCCAATAATGGTTGTGAGTTCCATTATGGTACAAGATAATATAAACGGCGACACTGTACATCTAATGTATCAAGTGATCCGAATCATGAGAAAACAAACAAACAAACAAACAATCGTTTAAAAATTTATTCCTACTCTAGATGTTCAAAAATACAACTAATAAATGATTACTCAGAAGTATAAAAATATAGCGGCATACATCGACGTTGTTTTTATGTAATCTAATCATACATTTTTACGCATATTATTTTTTTTGTTTTACAAAAGGAATTGGTTGAAGGATCAAAAGTTGTTTACCTTCTTGAGTTAAAAGGTTGGTACAATTTCCTTCTTTATATTGCGAAAGTAATCGATCAATTATTTCATCCAAATCTATTATTACATGCCCCATTTTTTCCTAATTCCTATACCAAAAGATTAAACTCAAAAGTATAAAAATAAACCGCCCGCGCACTAAATGACCAAGTATAAAAAATGATATTTATTTTACAAATAAATGCCTAGACAAAAGAAAAACAAGTGGACCGAACACAAATACTATAAGAAGCCTCAAAGGTGCGGAGTCAAACTTTTTGTCTTCGATTTTGATATTTTTTTATGAAAAGCTTTACCCTGCCCCTATTAGCCCACAAAAATTTTTTTAACAAAATATCCTCATTAATTCAGGAGCTATGACCCGCCAAAAAATGACGTTTTTTGACAATTCTGTACGTGAAAGATTGCTCAAAGGGTAGAACAATTAAATTACAAATTATGCATTGAAAAAAAGGGGCTATTTTATACTTTAATTTAATACCTTGATCATTAAAACTGGTGCAGTATTCGTCGATATATTGCGTTTCTCGAACAAAAAACCCTCGATTTTTTTTGCAAAAACACGAAGTGAAGGAAAGAAAGGTTGGGCAACTTCACAAAATCACCGCCGTCGTTTGGTGTTTTTAACAAAAAAATCTCGGGTTTTTTGCACGGGAAACACAAAATCTCGACAAATACTGCACCAATTT
>JASAMX010004584.1:0-10684 GCA_030248175.1 Microlaimidae sp. YZB2_3 | reverse complement strand
TTGTATACATTAATGTAAGAAACAAAGCATGAAAGCATCATCAGTAAATTAAAACCAAGGCTTTTGGATAATTGGTTTTAAAGAAGCTTTACAGCCCACGATAGAGTCCCCTGCAATGATTTGTGAGGTTTTAGTTCGGTAATTGCAATAGGTAATATCATTGTTATTAGCAGAACGAATTAGAATTTAGCGAACGGAGCGAACTAAAATTTAATGCATTGTTTTTCTTGCTATTTAAAAACACATTCAGTGTTTTTTTAGTTTGATCAAATTAAATTATTTTTAAAAGACTTTTATCAAAAGCATGAGTTGTTCCGAAATATTCAAAAAATGAATAGATATTTTTATATAGCGGGCCCGGAAATCTTCTGTAATAAAAATTCTTTTAAAATACTCCGCCCATCAAAACTCTGGATCAGCGGAGGCTTCTATACTACCAACATCTTACTGTCCGTCTCACTCGCTAATATTACCCTGCGTCCGCCTACACGCCTACGCCGCTTTTTTATGTTTCTTGCCTAAAGCGCTAAGCAGGTTTTACACCCTTAAATACTCAGCGAGGAAACGCCTTGTATTTTAGAAAAGCTCTGGCCATTTTAGAAAATCTTTTTTTGGTAGAAAGCCATTTTGGTAAACAATTTTACCAAACTTTGTTCTATAGTCCATTTGTTGCAATAAAACGTTTTTTGTAGGCTTATCACTAACAACATTTAAAATTATAAATAGAAATTATAAAAATTACAAAAATAATAATAAACACTAATGTTTACTCTCTGTGATGTACTAGGTTTTTATTTATATAACGTTTTTTAATGTACGAGAATACCAACTATTTATCTCACGTTATTATTGAATGTGCCCCCTCACATACTTTGTGTGTAGATGGGTTTTTAGGGGCCTCGGTTTTTAGAGGCCTTGGTTTTTCGATTCGCACAATCTGTTTTTGCACGTTTCTCGACGCGTGGCGTATGTGTTTCAAGCGTTAAAAAAACTGGATATAAAAATAAGAAATTGAAAAACAATAATAATTGGAAATACTAAATAAATGAATTTTAAATTTACATTATTTAATTATTGTTAATTCATCGCTGCAGGGTTTTTAATCTTTAGACTTAATGGTTTTTAGCCATACCGTCCCACGCGTACAGTTATATTTTTTAAGCAAATGTCAAAAAACAAAAACACAGGAAAAATGTGTTTTATTGTTTTTCATTTATGACGTCAAATAGTTCTGGACCGGTTTTACGTCAAAAAATAAACCAACCGCGGAGTTTACGGTTAGTTGTCTGCTATTGTTGCGCGGTTTACAGAACGCATTTTTAACGGAAGAGCTTTAAATGAGCGGTCAACAGATTTTTTGACTTTTTTAATTGATTATTTTGATCAATGAATTAATACTAAAAGCATAAATTAAAAAATGCGGCATATGAGGAAAGTTACTTGGCTATTCTATAAATCCAAGTTTGATTCTTTCAGAGTAGTAGTTATGTAGGAATAAAACTCTTAAGATATGAGCTTTGGAATAAGAAGAAGATTCTGAATTTCAAAATTTATCCACGTTCTTTAATAATAGTTGGTGTGGCGCCGCGGGTCGAAATATCCTCTTGGCGCTCCCGCGCCACCCATAATAAATATTTATAAAAAAGCAAATGTTTTTTGCCCAAACAGTCAATATATTATTAACTTTTATTACAATAAAAGATACAAATAATAAATACTAGATAATGTATAAAATACTATTAACAAATAATTTCTAAAAGTTTAACGGATATTTACATCAGTGAAAGATTTTCTGAAAGTTCCAGCAGGCAGAAATTTCCTAAATATTAAAAAATACATTAATTCTTTCTACGTATACTCAGTAAAAGTAACACAATGGCAAACTATCAGTAAAAGTGACACATTGCCAAGCTTTTGGCAAATTGCCAAGTTATACAACAAAGCACTGTTCCTCATAGGTTACTTATTGACCCATACAGAAAATTTATGGAGAAATTCAAAATCGGAAGAACTGTGACACATACGGCGTATGTGTCCCTTCCGTAAAAACTCAAAGTACAAGCGTTATTTTCGCTTCTACTTTGGATTGTCACATATTTGGTGGCCAATACACACCTCCGGGTATGTATACCAATGTACCCCCGTTCTTCTAAAGATAGACGGGCTTTTTGGGGCTGGTGGAGGTGTGCGGATTGAATCGAAGAGGCCGAGAGCAGCTTTTCTCTTGGTGGGAAAGTGTGACACATACGGCGTATGTGTCACAAACTCAAAGTACAAACGTTAATAAAAGGCGATTATCTTTCCCCTTTCATTGTCCGGTCTGTGGTGTTATGGATAGCACGCCAGAGTCGACTTTGGAGGTTTGTTCCTGTATCGCTCAAATTTTTCAATAAATTTGGCTGTTTAAATTTTTCAGCGCCTGGTTATTTTTGCTTCTACTTTGGGTCGTCACTGAACTAAGACCAGGGACACTTATTGATAATAACTGCAAAATTATATAATTGTTTTAAAGACTATGAAAACATATTTATAAGCCAAATTACATAATTAAGAGTGGCTTTACAGCATTTAGGTTTATTGCTACTAAATATTTGTTTAAAAAAGAAAAAAGGAGACAAATTTCTGCTTAAAAAAACCACGTGTGTTGAAATATTAAACTTTTAAATGGTAGATTATTTAGTTTTTAATCAAAAACATCAGAAAAATTATTGGCTTACAGGTTATGATATGTGAAGTTTGTTCTTTGGTCTCGCCGAATGTTTTCCCGTTGCGTTCAATTAATATCGGTCGATTGACGTCCAAATCAGAAAAATCCCCCATCAGGGAATCCTCGTCCCAAGTTGCCAGGGCTATGGTCACCTGAGAGCCGTTGCCGCTCTGCGGGGTGGCGCACAGGTGATTGGTCCTGGTGACTGCGGTGTCCGAGGTGGCGGTCAGGGCCACTGGTCGCAGCCTATCCGCCTGATCCTGGTGATGAATCGGCAGGAGTCGACTGCACTCTTTGCTGTGGGTTCTGTTGTTTAGGACCTGGCTGGATTTACAGTTCATCGCCACCTGGCTGGAACTCTTGACCGGCATCGGCTGACGACAGCGGCAGGCCAGGATCTGCCAAAACTTGGCGCGGAAATTGGCGCTGAAAATGGTGTAGACCAGCGGGTTGGCCGCGGAACAGGCCAGGGTCACAGCGTTAAGAACCAAGTTCCACTAATGTGGAAGTGTTAAAGTTTTATTTTAAAACTATGCATCTATACATACCTGACTGCGTAAAATGAAAAATTTATTTCTTATTTGCTTGTTTTGGACAAAAATGTTTAAATGTTTAATATGCAAATAAACTGTATATCTTAAATAAACAAAGATTTTTAATCTTGGATGGCATAAAATATATTAAATTTGCTATAATTTTATAAAACTTAAAATCTTGATTTTACCAATAACGTAAGTTTTTATCCGGTATGTATTTTCAGTGTCAATATTGTTTGAAAAAAATTAAGGGTTTCCTTTTTTTTGTTCCTAAATGTGTTTTATTAAAAAAACACAATTTCTTATAAACAAACGTGGTCATCTAGATCAGAGACAAATATTTATATTTTTTATATATTTATTTATATATATATATATATATATATATATATATATATATATATATATTTATTTATATATTTATGAAACAAATATTTATTAATATTAAAATATTATGCAAAACATTAAATTATTACTTATTATAGACTAGACACGCAATTTGCACAATATTTATTAATATTAAAATATTATGCAAAATATTAAATTATTTGATTTTCACTTTAACACTTCTCATACCTCGATATCGAATCTAATAGAGGCGTTGTCAGGGTAGACCAAGGAGAGAATGAATGTGGATTGAATAGGGGAATAGCAAATGAAGTAAACAAAAACGCAGATGATAAGCATTTTCACCACCTTCTGTCGCACCAGGAGCGTTTCACTGGAGGCTGTGTCCTGACAGCCCTCGTGAAGGTTTAGAGAAGGGCTCCAGAGTATTTTGGAGATGATGCCGTAGAGGACAACAATGATGAACAACGGAATGAAGTAGTAGATCAGACATTCCAGGGTCTTGTGAATCAGCATCAGGTCGTTGTCATAGTTGCTGATCATGACGCAACTCCGGTATTTGTATCTGAATATGATGAGACTGGGCACGGAGGAAAGGATACCCACCAACCAAGTGAGCAGACAGACCAGAAGGATTTTCCGCTTGGAACACAGCGTTCTGACGTGAATGGGGTATTTTATGGCTATAAATCTAAAATAAAAATATTTAAATTACATTAGGTATATATTGAAACCTGTGTGTATGTTCTTGCATGTAAAAGTAAGATATAAGGAATCCTAAAATAGATGAACTATGAAATGAATGTAACAGGTTTTTAATAACAGTGGAGTAATAATATCTTATCATGCTATAATGCTTTTTAAATAAAAACTTTCGAGGCATAAAATAAATTTTAAAAATGTGCTGTTAAATAAAAAAAATCGATTGTCAGTCAATTTTTATACTATGGTTTTTACTATTAATCCGCTTTAGTGAAAAATTTTGAATGTTTTTGTTGTTAAATAGTCGATTCAATACTGCAAATATAGCGGTCAGCTAGATTTTATTAGCCTATAGATAAACAAGAAAGAAAATAATGTTTGTCAAGTACAATCTTACGAACCGATTATCAATATCATTTTGTTTACTGTTTGTTTACTTATCTATGCTATTCTATCTTACTTTATTACTTATGTATTTTATTGCCCTTAACGCTTTTTTATACCAATTCTTACGGATATTTTTTGAAAATTCACAATCGCAATAGTCTTGTTTGTGTTCTTGTATTTTAAAAATCCACACCTTTTTTTAAACTATTAATTTCATTTTGGGGATTTTGATCTCCAAAGTCAAAGGTTTTAAATTCTTTTATTTTGAAAACAATTACTAATATTTTGTAGAGCAACCAAATGCATTTGTAGTTTTTGTGTGTGGTTTAAATGAAGTTATGGACAAAAATGCGGTGTTTTGGAATCGAAATGTGGTGTGGTGTTTTTTATGACAAAACCTAAAACTCACCTTTCCACGCAGACGGCCACCTGAGTAAGTATCGAAGTGTAGAGAAAGCAAATGCCGGAGAAGCGCACCACCGGGCAGAGCCAGGGCCACCACAGCCACGTGTAAGTCGTGTATATGACCGGGTTGAGCCATTCCAAAATGCTGATCAGCAGGTTCCCGCCGTCGGCCAATGCCAGATTCAGCAGTAGCAGATTCATTTCCGAACGCATTTTCTGCTCTGACAGAACGGATATGATCACAAGTAGGTTTCCCACCACGCCCACCAGTGTGATAAATGCGAACAAGAGTCCGAAGGCCCATTGGTCCGAGTGGGAAAGAATATCCAGGTTGAGGACACCGTCGCTTGTGTTATTCATGGCCACCTCGTGCTATCTGAAACAATATTTTTTGATATAGGAAATTTTTAACCAAGGAAACTTGAATCCGGACCTTATAATCGGACTTTAAAACCTTGAATTTAAAAGGTAAAATCGCCAATTTCTAGCCCAAGCGGATTTTTTTTAATTTTGGGTTCTGAATTTTTATTTTTGCGGATAGACGTTTTCTAGATTTTGCGACGCCTCCAAGTTATTATTTATGGTTAAATAAAACCGCTTTAATTTTTTTCTTAAGTATTTTTCAGACATTTTACGCTCAAAAAACATTTGTTTTTTTTTCAAATACGTTGAGAGACCTTAACGATCTATTTGTAAAAGTAACAAAAAAAGGAAATAATAGTACAATTTAAAAGCGGTAAAAAATTTTAATTGTACGGTATCTTAAGTTGTGTATGAAAAATAAAACTGAGCTGATATCGTCGTAAACTACGACAAAATGAGCCACTGTTATTATAAAATACACGCGACTGTGATTCATTCTGTAGTTAATAAGGTCCTGTTCTAAGTTTAAAATGAGTCACAGTCACGTGGATTTTATAATGACAGTGGCTCAGTTTGCCGTAGTAACGACGATATATATGTCACACTACGCAGATACCCCCACATTATTTTTAATCATACTGTTTATAGGACAAATTTTATAAAAAAGTGTAAAAAATTACAATAAAGAAATATTCTGCATGCGACCGCAATTTTTTTATTAATTTGAAAACCTTGAATCATATTGTGAATCCAGTTTAGTCAGATAACAAAAAGAGTTACAATATCCAAAACTTTGATATACTAAAAATTTTTAATACACCCAACAAATTGCTGAATATCTAAAAATTAAAACACACGCCCACACACTTTTACAAAAAAAAATTTTTGTTTAAATTAAAATGTTCAATTCAAAAATAAAATAAAAAAGATCTTTTTCAAAATACATACTAACTATTTCAATTTTAGCTTTTTTTTCTATTGTTTTCATACCTGTTAATAAATTGCATAACTTAAAAAGACATTTGTTATAAACATTTTAGGAAGATCTGATTTTTACAAGATAGATAGCTAAAGCTTTCTCAGAGCATTTGTAAATTTAAAGTTCCAGTTTTGAAACATATAAAACTAAAAGCAACTTCACAAAGTTCTATTGAAAAAAACATTATACGTCCTCAATTTTAGTTACATAAAACAGTTTAGTACGTTTCATACGTTCTGAAAATGACAAAATAAAAGGACAGGTGCAGTCTATGTATACCCATTTACAACATATTTATCAATTTATTGTGGTAAATTATCGCTAAAACCAATTTAAATAAAAGTAAATTTCGTTTTTTCAAAGTAATAAAAACGTATGTAATAAAAATTTTATTGGCATAATTAAAAGGAAACAACATAAAGTTTTTCCTGCATTTGGAAGCAGGTCTATTTTGTCGTTTATATTTAAGGTAAAAATAAAAAAAAAAAAGTCACCTTTTAAAAATTATAAATTATTCTTTTTTGTGATGGAAATGGAAATGAAAATGAAATAATGAGAAAAAAAATCTGCTTAAAACTATTTTTAAGTTTTTTGCTTTTCACAATATAGTACAATTGAAATAAAAATAATTCAGACTGCACATAGAAAAACTATGTATATGTCAAAAAAATCTGCCGCAAAAAAATTAAACATTATGAACATTTTGAACATCGTACAATTAATTTATAGCTATGGATTTATTTTTTACACTTTCTTTTTTGCAGAAAAACTTCCACCGCCGGCCGCTTTTTTTTTGAAGAAGTCCCGCAACAAAATTTTTTTTTTACTGTAAGCAGTCACAAATAGTTAATTTATCACGATACTAAAAACCCTTCCATTTAAACGGAAGTTGTTCAGAGTAAAGATCTTCATAGAGTTTTGACGTTATACAATCAGTTTCAGCCATTTAGCGCTTGAGAAAATATGATGTCCAATGAACGTAAATATTTCCAATTTTTAGCTACTCCCACAACCTTCTCATTGAGCAAAACATATATGACGTGATCACGACTACTATATGACATTTCAGAGTCCTTAAAATTCTTACATGATACATTTTCGTAATGGGAATTTCCCCGGATCCGAGTTTATCGCACAAATTTGGTCATAAAATCATAAATCGCATTTAGCATCCGTTTTTATCCAACCTTTGTTTGACCAATATAGTATAAACAAACCTTCAAAAAATTTTTGTAAATCAAATTTATCGTCGTGACTCTTAATTTACTTTAGTTATTTGTTGGTACCGCAAGTGTGATGTGTTTTCATTCGCTAACAGAGGTGTGATTAAATAAATTAAGTTAAATTGTCACGATCTAAAATTAAATAAAAAAGTAAAATGAAATATTACAGATCTAAACCAAATTACAAATCTATATTAAAATCGTTTACAAAACTTTTCGTGTGACAACAAAAACTTTGAGTGGTCGAAATGAAAACTTGGCTAAAAGCTGGGCTTGGTTTACTACGTGTCTAAAGAAAAAAATCTGGATTTGCCAAATTTCCAAAAGGTTCTTCCTCCTGGCTACTTCACTAACTGAAATGTATTTAAAAATAAAAAATAAAAGTGACAACTTTGACTATTTTACCTTTTAAAGCAACTTAAAACTAAAATGAACTGAAGCCGAAAGTAATTAAGATAACATTTTTTTATTCAAGATCTTATTTAAAATAATACCTGCGAAGCGAAAAATTTCGAATTTGAATTTTGTTTTCATGCATTAAAAAGTTTAAAAAAATCTTTGATGTGAAAGCTTTTTTTTTTAATTTTTTGTAAAAACCAAAGGTGGGATTCTTACAAAACCTGTTGTTTTCTCAAGATTTAAGTGGGAATGTATCTCCATCTTCTCTCTGGATACGAGCTTGTCGTACTTCTGGATACCCCCTGCAATTTTTCGCTGCTCTGTGTAAAAAGACTTCTAAACGGCACTGGTGCATTTCCGTACTGCATTTTAGACACGTTTTGAACGCTTCAACAATCTCAAAGGGTTAAAACATATTGAAACGTTAAATAAGCTTTGGTTTACTTATTTAAAGGCGAAGCTCTGGAGCTTTAAAAAACGGGCATAGCTCAGGAGCATGATATTTGGAGATAGTAACATTGTTAGTATATTTAATTCTAGTAATTCTTTATGAAAACATAGTGAAAACTCAACACAACACTAATAATAGTTTTAGTAAGATGTTTTATATTTATATGTCTTTATATACCTAGAAGCTTCCTGTTTATGTGACAAGAAATATAAGACTTTATTAAAAATAATTAATAGTAATAGAAAAAATTTGTCCTGCTTTCCCACGCAGTTTTAATATTTAATACCAAATATCCCTGTCAACTACTTTATTAAAATGATTCACAATTTTTAAATGGGACCACTTAAAAAGATCAACCATAAAAAACATTACTTCTACTTTTTTTGTTTTTGTTTCAAATTTGTAAGGTAAGTTTTGATTCTATTCTGATTTTATTTCCGATTAAAAATTTATTTAGGTGAAAACATTAAAAAGAAAAATGACAATAAATCAGAAGAAAGTGTAAACAACAAACAAAAAATTTTTAGTTTCTACGCAAAAAGAAGTTGAGTGTTGTTGTTGTTAAAAAACAAAACAAAGAAAATACGAATACAGTTATAATTTATACATATGATTAATAGAAGCAAGAATGCTTAAAAATAAGCAATGATCAAACTTTTTTAAACAGTTGTTCTAAGTGCTCTGAAAAAAAGTCTGCTTAGTGTAAAATATATTTTTATTTACCGAAAATTTTCACAAAACAGGCTATTCTGTATTCAGACTGTAAGCGCAGAACTATGACGAATCTGGGTTTATATTATTATTATATTGAGATTATTATACTGAAATATATTGCAACACCGTTAAATAAATTTTTTCGTGAGAAAACAACTGTTGTTTTTTTGGTTACATCTCTTAGCTTTGAAATGGTTACTAAGGTTTTAAACATCTCACCCACAAATATCTACAAGCTTTTTAACTAAAAGCTTTAAGTAAATATTTTTTAAGTTTTATTATTTAATCCTTCTTAAGGAAAGTGAGTCAGGCAGGAGGATTGCCAAGAGGAAAGCTAAATGAAAACAAAGAAAAATGTTAACGTCCTTATCACATATTTCACATCACGAATCACGTCGCACGGTAAATTCTACACGTAAACTTAGTCAGTTAAATTACACCTGAAAGCCCTCTAATAGGGAAAAAACTGTATATAAAAGACGAAAACTATAATTTTTTTCAAATCCAAAATAATAAACTATGATAATAATTAAACATTATTCTTATCAGTTTTTACTTGAATTATAAATAGATTAGAGTTTTTTATGCAATAATTTTATTTATTTTTTTTATTTTTATTATTTTAAACAAATATTAAATAAGATAGTAAATAAATTAATCGCAATATCTTATATTAATATTAGTAACTAGCCTTGAAAAATGCTTTAAGAATAGAGCAGGAAAAAGGGGCGATTTTTCCCTGGGCGTATGTTTAGACAGAAAAGATGTGGACTAGTCTGAGATGGACATTATGTGGACTATAGAAAATTTGCATTTGGTTTGGCCAGCTGCTCACTAAATAAAAATTTCTACCATATGATAATGCATTGTTTATACATTGATCTAATCACACAGCACTGTTGCATTTTTTTTAGTTTGATGAAATGTAAATGAGCTTTTTGGCAATTCTCCAAAATCAAAAATAGCTCATTAATCACCAAAAATTCATAAAGGTTTTATTTTAAACTATTAACATAAACTTATATTGTTTAAAACACTCTAAGATACCTCAAAATAAAAACTTTAACGGTTTTCTCCCAAAGAACTTTCTTTTTTTTAAATTTTCGTTTCCTGAAGAGTTTCGAGTTTAGTTAAAAAATACACCTAATTATAAATTCTATGAGGGTGAAAATAGCTGAGTGGTAAAGTAACCACTCGTTTTTTTAGAAAATATCGTGTGCAGAGAAACACATGACGCAACTAAATAATAATTGGTTACATAACCGCTGAAAACTTTTTTTAAATTTTTTCTCGCTCACGGGTTTATTGTTTATTTCTTCCTGGCGGAGAGCGGTTACGCCCTTAATTTTAGCCTGGAAGACTTTAGCTTTAATTATAAAATTTTTCCACTTTCCACTTCTAAGCATAAGCATTGAAAATCATTTTGATTTCATAATACTTTTGACTTCATTTGTTATAGCGACGACTATA
>JASAMX010004583.1:0-51218 GCA_030248175.1 Microlaimidae sp. YZB2_3 | reverse complement strand
CTTGTGGTAATGTAACATCATGTGTTTCTCTACACTCGATATTTCTTGGAGCACGAAGGGTTATTTACATACATGGGCAAGTTGGCCTGGAGTGGGGGGGGGGTTAAACCCCAAATTGGGGGGGGTTAAAATCCGAGAAACGCAAAATGGAGTGCATCGTTTTTTTTTCTGGAGTGCATTTTACCCATATCTTTTTTCGATTTTAAGGAAAAAAAAGGTAAAAACGCTAATTTTGGGTCAAAAAGCCCTTTTTATTGCATTTTTGAGCTTTTTACTGTTTAAAATATTCATTTTGACCCCAAAATTTAAGTTTGGAGGCAGTTAGAAGTCATTTTAAAGACTTTTTTCTTTATTTTTCCAAAATTGTGTGGGGAAGGTTAACCTTTTCTCCCCCCACTTCTGAGTGGAATTTAAACAACCCCTTAATTTTATCCTAATAAAATTTATTTCTAAACGCCAGAAACTGGTTTACCATAATTTAGTTAATGACGCTACTAAGAAAAATTTGGACGTGGTGGACAACGTAATTCAACGGGTCACAATTATCGGGGAAATTTTGTCGTTTAAGTTTCTACTTCTTAATGCGCTTAACTCGGTGAGCTATCGTTGAATTGTCATTTTAACCAAAGGTTTTTACGTACTTATTCTCTTAAAAATTAATTCCATTTCGATACGCCATGATAAAAATATGAATACAATTATGGGATTTTGGCGTAGAATTTTTATCGTAAAAAAAATTTTTACGCCAAAATCATAATATTGTATTCACATTTAAAAATTATAAAAAACAACAATTTTTGTGTTAAAATGTTGAACTTACAGCTTTTTCAAAAAACTTTTCATTTATTATTAGAATTTTTTTCTAGCGAAGAAATATGTTTTTTTTTATTTTAAAAGTAAGTTTAATTATTTTGGAATCGTTTCGTAATTGTTTTATCGGTTTTTAGGTTTTAAGTGATCGAATACCATTTCTTTTGAGTTCAGTCAAAGACTTCAAAAAATCCTTTCCTGACGAACATCCTGAACAATTGGTATTTTTACATTTTTTTAAAAAAAAATTTTATTAAATAAAAATGATTAATTATTCAATTCAACAAATTTTGGTGTAAAAAAAGGTGTAGAGGAAAACAAAAAAATCTGTATAAAAATGACGTTTGAAAAAAACATTTAAATTATGGTGGCTTCAAATTTTGTGATAGTAAATATTTTTCCTGATGTATTATTATTATTTTTCCTGTATTATTCGACTTATTTTTTTATCTTTCAAGACAGAAATTGTTTAAAAAATTTTTTTATCCAGTTTTTTGTTTTTAAGCATTATGAAAAAAATTTTGCGGTTTTTAACGGTAACCCAGCTTTGAACATGGTGTGCGTCATCTTTTACTTCTCTTTAATGTTCATTTCTAAATTCTGTTTTCTAAATTTACTTGAGTAACTTTGGTTGACATCTTTGTTTAGTTTTAAAAATATAAATTTTCTTCAAAATATTATAAGATTAAAGAGTCGATGTCTTTAATTTCACTAAGCTGTTTTAAGTGATCTACTAATTTAAATTAATAGTTTTTTTTTTAATTTTTTATGTAACGTTGATTTTGTGAAAGCAATAAAATAATAAAAATATTTTAAAAGTTTCAAGTTTTTATCAATTTCTGTGGTATCTGTACTAAATCATTGTACATTTGCAATTATCTTTATTATTTAAATTTTTTTCTGTAGACGGAGAGTCAAACCTGGGAGGTAAATATTTTAACTGTTATGACTTAAGCCTAATGTTTTTTCACTAATTAATCGTTGCATGATTTATGAAATCTAGGCGTGTTTTGCAATTTCCACTACTCTTACTGTGTGTTTATGTGGCTGTTTAATAAACAGTTATGCAGACCTAAAATTTGGGACCTTTGTGGGCCTTCACATCAAAACAATCCAAAAGCCTGCAAACGGGTTTTCAATCCTACAAATGTAAAATTATCAGCTAATTGCACTAGTGTATGCTGGTAGTATTTAGAATAAGCTCAACAGTTTTTAAATTTATTTCAAGGGTTTCTTTGTTGTTTTCTGTTATTCAAAAGTATAAACAAGGATTTTGTAATAGCTCACGACCATGAGCGTAGCACAAGGGGGGTCTAGGGGGTCTAGATCCCCCCTTTTGGGTCGGCAAAGGGAAAATTTTGGGGTTAGACCCATAGATGAACACGGTCAAAAGCATACATGGGCACTGGGGGGGAGTTAACCCCCCCACTCAAAAGTGGGGGGAGAAAAGGTTAACCCCTCCCACAATTTTGGAAAAATGAAGAAAAAAGTCTTTAAAAATGACTTCTAACTGCCTCCAAACTTAGTTTTAAGGTCAAAATGAATGTTTTAAACAGTAAAAAGGTCAAAAATGCAATAAAAAGACCTTTTTGACCTAAAATTAGCGTTTTTTACCTATTTTTTTCTTTGAAATCGAAAAACGATATGGGTAAAATGAACTCCAGAAAAAAACGATATGGGTATTTTGCGTTTCTCGGATTTTAACCCCCCTCCCCAATTTGGGGTTTATTTAACCCTCCTTCCACTCCGAACCAACTTGCCCATGTATGGTCAAAAGGTTAGGGGGGTGTTTTGAATTCTAGGAGGGGGGGTCCCAGAGGGTCCGGACCCCTCTAGCTTTTTAGAGGGGGTCGACTCGGGTGCGAAATTTTGAAGTGTAGAGGGGGGTCAGGTGGGGTCCGGTGTCCAAAGCAAAACAGTTTTAAACCATAATAACTTGAATAATTGTTCTTTTTATAGGATTATACTACATTTTATTGAATTAAAAGCGGTATCCTGGTGTAAAAAGGGTGTAAAAACATGAATATATGTTAAAAATTCACGTTTTTGGAAGAAAATTTAATAAAAAAAAGTACCTAAAACTTTTCCGAGGGGGAGGGGGCGTGTCAGATTTCAAATTTTAGAGGGGGGTCAGGGGTAAAAAATTCGAAAATTTGGGGGAGGGGGCCTAGATTTTCGTCTAGGGGAAGGTCCCAAAATTTCGAAGCTAGGGGGGTGGACGGACCCTACCCTGCCCCCCTTTTCTCACCTATGGTCACAGTCGAATATATTTTATACGAATTGCGGTTTATTTTGCCATACTAACGATAACGACGTATTTTTCGTGTATCATTTATAGCTGTAGTAATGAATCAAAAAATTATTCTGTTGCAGTTTTATTTTATTTTTATTTTGCATCATTAATTAATAATCTGAAACTGAAAAACTTCTTTTAATTAATCTAAACTAGCATAGTTATTGCGGCTGCCAGCTGATTTTGTTAACTTTGCTTTGTTCTGTTTTGCATTAATATCAATAATAAAAATTATACAAAAAATTTGTAAGTAGATACTAATTTATTTTATTAGCTGCTTACAAAATATTTAATAGTAAGCATACATAGGCATGGGGGATTGGGTGATTAACCATTTCCCCCAAATTCTAAAGAGAGAAATTTAACCAACCCCACCCCCACCCCCCCCCCCCCCTACTTTAAAAAAATAAAGGAAAATTGTGTTCAAAATGACTTTTAGCTACTTCCAAATTTTAGTTTTGAGGACAAAATGCGGAGCAATAATAAAGTGAAATGTAATAAAAAGCGATTTTTTTACATAAATTTAGCGCTTTTTACCTATTTTTTCTTTAAAATCGAGTAAACGCACAATATGCGTAAAATGCGTTTCTCAAATTTTAACCCCTCCCCACCAAATCTGGGCTTAACCATACATGGGCACGGGGGGGGGTTGGGGGGGTTAACCCCCCCCCCCCAAATTCTGAGAAGGGGGGTTTAACCCCCCCCCCCACTCAGAAGTGGGGGGGGGAGAAAAAGTTAACCCCCCCCCAATTTTGGAAAAATGAAGAAAAAAAATGTCTTTAAAATGACTTCTAACTGCCCCCAAACTTAAGTTTTGAGGTCAAAATGAATGTTTTAAGCAATAAAAAGCTCAAAAATGCAATAAAAAGGGCTTTTTGACCTAAAATTAGCGTTTTTTTACCTATTTTTCCTTCAAAATCGAAAAACGATATGGGTAAAATGCACTCCAGAAAAAAAACGATATGGGTATTTTGCGTTTCTCGGATTTTAACCCCCCCCCCTAATTTGGGGTTTAACCCCCCCACTCCGGACCAACTTGCCCATGTATGGGCTTAACCCCCGCCTCTCACTCCGGGCCAACTTGCCCATTTATTATTTTCTGGTTTTGACAAACTCACTGTTGTGTACAAAACGAAATCCAAGAAGAGTAAATTAATGCACATATGAAAATATACATTTTTTACCTTTTTTTGTTCATTTTTGTTTTTTTTAAATATTACCTGCATAGGTGGGCAGGGGGGGGGCGTTGGGGGGGTTATACCCCCCAAAATTTCGGATTTTGCTGACACCCCCCCTTAAATTTGGGGTAGTCGGGGACACCCCCTCCCCCCAAATTCGCCTCCCAAAGAAAAATTTTTAAGTGTTATAAAAGGACTAAAAAATTTTTCCGCGCTTCGCGCGGAGTGTTTATTACCTTATTTTCCCGTTTATTACCTTTTATTACCTTTAAATTCCCCCGCTACGCGGGCAGTTTAAATTTCCCTGCTACGCGGACAGTTTAAATTGGCAATTTATCTTAGTTTTTCAATTTCAAATCGATTATCCCATTCAGTAGTTAAGGCATACATGTTTGATAAAACTACTATAAAACACTATTATCCTTTTTTTAACGTTTTAAACACATGTTATAAATGTATAGTATAGCTATAAAAATCTTAGTTTTTCAATTTCAAATCGATTATCCCATTCAGTAGTTAAGGCATACATGTTTGATAAAACTACTATAAAACACTATTATCCTTTTTTTAACGTTTTAAACACATGTTATAAATGTATAGTATAGCTATAAAAAACCTTAAATTTTGTAATTACTATCATTTGGAATTAAAATTTCTACTGTATTTTAGCGCCTCAAATTATAAATTTTCTCCTCCGGCGGGCATAGTTCCCCCCAAACCCCCCTGACTGAATTTTTAAGATCACAGAAAATTATGTAGAAATTAGGTATAAAAACAAAAGTAAAAGGTATGTTCAGGCGATCACCAGGAGACGATTTTTAAGCCGTTTTTAGTATATATTTTAAAAAATTTTCGCCTCCGGCGGCTGGGGGGACACCCCCCCGGACCCCCCGGCCGAGCTTCGCGTCGGATGGCGCCGCTACGCTGCGCAGGCGGCAGCGCTTCGCGCCGCTTTGACAACACTTTTTCTCCCCTCCCGCAGACTGACGCCCCCCAAAATGAAATCCTGACTGCTCCACTGCACATTTTTATTAAAAGAATTAAAAAATAAAATTTATAAGTTGCAATAAGATCTTATTTTAATTTTACACAGTTTTAAAGCATTTATAAGCTTGTTTTACGTTATTTTACGCGTTTTAAGCTCATTTTAAGGCAGCGCAGAAATATTGGGTACACCCCCCCCCCTCAAAATTTGGGTCTTACTGGACACTCCCCCTAAAATTTGACCCCCCCCTATACCCCCCCAAAATCCGAGAGGCTGCCCACCTATGATTACCTGCCGACTTGTCCGTAGCCAGATTTTTACAGATGGTAAAATAAGGTTTCCCGTGCTTGTTCAAAAATAATTACATTA
Organism: Microlaimidae sp. YZB2_3; assembly: GCA_030248175.1. NCBI lineage: Eukaryota > Metazoa > Nematoda > Chromadorea > Desmodorida > Microlaimidae > Microlaimidae sp. YZB2_3. The sequence goes on along the minus strand of JASAMX010004583.1, from coordinate 45,583 downwards.
TATTATTTATTATACAGGACGGATGTGCGTCATGTGCCCAACATCTGCATCCGCGGACATCTGCATTTTTTTTGACACGACACCCATATCCGAGACATGGACGTAGTTAGGGTTGAGGGTCTAGGGGGTCTAGACCTCCCTTTTGAGTAGGCAAAGGGAAAAATTTGGGGGTCTAGAAGGCCATTTTTTAAAAAATTTTTGTTGTCCTTTGCCAGTAACCAGAGTTTCGTTCAACCCTGGTTGGTTCCATCGGGCCCACTCCCATAAGTGAGCACGGTCGGGGAAGCTAGGGGGGGTGGTTACCCGGGGTAAATCGAATTTTGAATTCTAGGAGGGGGGTCCCAGGGGGGTCCGGACCCCCCCTAGCTTTTTAGGGGGGGTCGACCTGGGGTGCGAAATTTTTAAATCTAGAGGGGGGTCAGGTGGGGTCCGGTGTCTAAAATAAAACAGTTTTAAACCATAATAACTTTAATAATTGTTCTTTTTATAGGATAATACTACATTTTATTGAATAAAAAGCCATATTCATGTATAAAAAAGGTGTAAAAGCATGAATATGTGATGAAAATTCACGTTTTTGGAAGAAAATTTAGTATAAAAAAGGTACCTAAAATTTTCCCGAGGGGGGAGGGGGGGGGGTCAGATTTCAAAATCTAGAGGGGGGTCAGGGGTAAAAAATTCGGAAATTTGGGGGGAGGGGGGGTCCCCTCTAGATTTTCGTCTAGGGGGGGGGGGGCAAAATTTCGAGGCTAGGGGGGGTGGACCCCACCCTGCCCCCCCCCCTTTCTCACCTATGCCCGCTCCTCGCCTTGCTCACCCCCTCTTCCCACTCTTGGAGGAGATCAGCAACCACTACGGGGCTTGCCCAAAGGTCCTCTGGTTCCAAGGTCGTGTTAATGTTTGTGCATGTGAAAAGATGTTGTGTTGTGTGTATTTGTGTTTTGATTGTCTACAGAGCGTCTTTCACGCAGCAACACTGCCCAGATCCAGCAATGGAAATGATCAACAGCTCTACCTTTTTTCCAGTCAACTCAGACGATCCTCACCAATGCTGACTGCAGATGCGATATTTCACATCCTTTTTCTATAATTGGCGGCCAAAATGGCTGCCGAAAAAACTGATGACTCTATTCGGAGACATTCATCCAAACCCCAGCCCCAACAAGACGCAATATTTTCGTGCAAACTGAAAAAAACTGTTAATAGAAACAGCGTCCAATGCACCAAATGTAACAATTGGGTGCATCTAAAATGTAGGAACCTACAAAGTCTAAAACACTACAACCAAAATTTTTCTTGTAAAAAATGCCACCATCAACCTCATGATGTCCACCACCTCTTCAATGCACCAAAAATCGTACCACATTAAAAGTAGAACTATGGTTTCAACCCGCAAAGGCAGCAGCATTTCTGGAAGAAATAACCTGAGAAAACTGGCTATGCTAACTAACTATTTGTGTTTTGCATAGCGGGCAGTTTGGTGATGTGTATTGTGTGGGATTGATCTTGTGTAGCTAAGAGTAGAGGAAAGGAGATTTCCCCGTTTTGAGTTGGGCGAGGGTTCTCCTGACCCCGCGAGGAAGATTTTCTTCGTCGTTGCTTATTGCTGGTGCTTTTATTTGAAGTATTGGGTTTATTGGATTGTAGTTGATGTAGTTTGTGACTATGTTTGTGTGGATTTGTTGTTTTAATGCTTTGTAAGTTTTGTTGTGTATGTCTGTTGGAATGTTTGTTGAGTAGTTGTTGTTGTGAATTATTGTTTGCTTTTTGAGCCTTCTGGGTGCAGGTTGTTGTGTTAAGTAGTTGAGTGGATTGTTTGTGTACATGGCTGCCATTTTGCTTGTTTTGCGTGGAGTTGAATATGTTTTTCTATTGGAAGGACCTTAGCCTCTGTGTGTATGATGTGTGTGTGTGTGTGTGTGTGTGTGTGTGTGTGTGTGTGTGTGTGTGTGTGTGTGTGTGTGTGTGTGTGTGTGTGTGTGTGTGTGTGTGTGTGTGTGTGTGTGTGTGTGTGTGTGTGTGTGTGTGTGTGTGTGTGTGTGTGTGTGTGTGTGTGTGTGTGTGTGTGTGTGTGTGTGTTTGGTGTGTGTGCCCTGTTGGGACCCTGAGAGCAGTGTTTTGTATTGTTTGCAGTTTGTTAATTTGTGTGTTTGATGTTATGGGGCCCCAGACTGTGCTGGCATTATTGGTTAAGTGATTGTCTTGTATGTGTGTGTGAGTGTTTCTTTTGGTTTACCCCACGATGTTGCTGTGAGTGCATTTATGATTTTAAGTGTTTTGCGTGCTTTGTTTTGTGTGTTTGCAATGTGTGTGTTGAATGTAAGCTTGGGGTCAAAATTGCTGGACACGCTGGACCGCCCTTAAATTGTTATATAGTAAGATTAAAAATATAAAAGTTAGGGGAAAGTAATTTTAAAAAGATTTTCTTTTATTTTGCATTACTCAGCTGTAATTCAAGGTATTCATTTTTTAGTTATTAATGTTTTGGAAATCGAAAATTTTAAGGTATCAAATTGTTTGTAAAATTTTTTTTGTTTTATGAGCTTATTTTTATTAAATAAAAAGAAAATAATGAAGTTTGTGGCATAAACAAACAAATAAACACTCCCCGCGAAGAGCGGAAAAATATCTTTAGCCCTTTTATAACGTGTAGGATTTGAACTGGATTTGAACTTTTATAACCCTCCCTGGACCACCCCCCTTTCCGAAATTTTGTTTAGGGTGGGACCCCCTCCCTTTCCGAAATCCTGGTTACGCCCATGATCCGAGACCGCATATTTTTAAACACACATCTGCGGATTTAATTTCATTTATTTTTTATCGCTTATTTTTACTTTTAAAGTTATCTAATACCTAATTTTTTATAGATTTCTAAGCCCCTCTAAACTAAGCTTTATGTGATAAGTATTCCAGCAAAAAAAAAACTCAGAAATTCAATAAAAATGTTTTTGTTTATTTATATTTAGCGTTTTTTTGTTACCTATTCCTTTAAAATTTTAAAAAATTTGGGTAAAATGCACTCTAAAAATAAAAAAACGAAACAGTAAGAATGCATTGAATAGAGATCCGCATCCCAGAAATTTGGCTTCTGAGCACATTATTCCCAATAAATATACACTGTTTAAGGTCAAAAGATATTCAAGCCAATGTTCCCCGTGTACAACCTCATTGCTCTGGCTACGGTTATGTCTTTTTAACATTTTATTCATTTTGTAGATGATTATGGCACTAATAAGCTTTATTTTTAGGCAGCGTTTGAATTGTGTTCTGCATTGGGAGAAGAGTGTAATGTTGATTCGTCTTTAGTTAACGCCATCAGAGCACAAACAGGTATTTTATAAGCTTATAAATATCAATGATTACAACACTCATAAAGAAGAACAAGGTTTTTTTGAAGAAAAAATTTAAATCTTACGGAACATAAAGTTGTATATTAAGGAAATCGATATCCATTTTTTTATGAAAAAAAAGTAATGCCATGGATTATTTTGGCAATTTTTTTATAAACTAAATTGTTTGTTTTTTTTCAAAACGTATTAAAAATGATAAAAAATGTCCCAAAAAAGCAACGCATAAAATATATTTCAGGTTTAACTCGCTCTTTCAAGGGGAGAAGCTTCTAGGGTGTTTTCGCTTTAAATAGCCAAACTCAGGAACATTAACTATAGTATGGTAAAAATATTATTAATTTAAGGAGACAGTACTTCGGACGAGGATTATCATTTATGCTGTTTGTTAATGGTCTTCATAGCTGTTTCATTGCCTAAATTAGCCCGAGCAGAAGCTTCTTTTTTTAGAGCTTCCATTTCTGGTACAGTTTTTACTATATTTTTTAAAAAAATTATTAATAATTAATAGAAAAGATATTAGACGTATAATTTATGTTGAATGCCAAAAAATATTTAAGTTTCTTGCTTCTGGGCGTCACACAAAGCAATTTTAGTTGGCTTGGGTTAATTTTTGAAATTATTTTTATTAATGTAAATTTTAAGAAAGAAAGAAAGAAAAAAAGTTTATGTTGCAAAGGTTACGGTCATGTAACATACTTACAATACAACAAAAAATAAACATACAAAATACAATAAATTTAGATCACAAGTTAGACACAAAAAAATAGAAAAACCAATAAAACACAAAATCATGCTATAATAAATAAACTTTAGCACAGAAGTACACTCTTAAAGTTACAAGTATAATATCATTTTGAGAATACGTGTACATATATAAATAAAAAAAAACTGATGGCACACAATAACAGTAGGAGGGTACTATAATTTATTAAAAACATTGTAATTATATTACAAAGGAAATTTAATATCTGAAAATAAATAATAAATAAATTGCTAGGATTTTTATCTAAAATAGTACTACTGAAATTTACAAGTCTTTTAACACACATTTAAGATAATTTTGATACAGAAAAAGAACTAAATTTAAATTTTAAGAGTAGTTAGTTTTTGGCGAAAAATGTTTAAGGATTTAGAAAAAACTATATCTGAAGGTAGGCTATTCCAAAAATTAACAATGCGATTTTCAAAAAAGTATTTGGTGATGTTAAGCCGAAATTTGAGCGCTTTTAGTTTGAAACCGTTTGAACGAGTAATAGTGTTTTTATCAAAGACAAGAAAACTCTCAACAGGAACATCAACTAAGTTGTTCACTAATTTGTAACAAAGCAAAGCGTCGTTTCGTTTTCTGCGCAATTCAAGTTTGTCAAGTTTAAGTTCTCTTAAGCGCGTTTTGTAACTAACGTGGGGTAAGCAACAACGCCTATAAAGGCGTCTAGTGAAAGTTTTTTGCACTTTTTCAATACGCTCAATATTTATTTTTAAATGAGGATTCCAAACAAATGTTTCAAATTCCAGGAGAGGTCTAATGAAAGAAGTATAACCTAAAAGCAAGACATTTATATCAGTTGTATGAAAAGCACAAAAAAGAACAGCAACTTTGTTTTGAGCCTTAGCTGAAATGGATGAGCAGTGCTCAGAGAACTTAAGTTTAGAATCAATTAACACACCTAGATCACAAACACAGTCTTTACTTTCAATGACAATATTATTGAGCCTATATTGTTTTTAGAATTATTGTGACCAAAATGAATCACGTTGCATTTATTGATTGCAATATTGAGTTGCCAGGTAGAAACCTAGGAACAAAAACTGTCTAAATTATTTTGGAAACAAGCATGGGTTGTCTCTTCATCAATTTTACTATATAGCTTAGCGTCTTAAGCAAAAAGCTTGACTGACGTTTTGGAGTCTAAACAATTTGGCAAATCATTAATGTAGATTTAAAACAATAAAGGCCCAAGAACCCTGCCCTGGGGTACCCCACTAGACACAAAAATATAATCAGATGAAACATAATTTTTACATGTTTCTGGAGAGTACTCGTTTAGAATGACTTTTTGTCTGCGATTTGTCAGAAAACTAGAAATCCAATAAAATAATGCATAGTCTATTCCATAGGCTTTAAGTTTGTTCCAAAGTTTAGGATGACTGACCGAGTCAAAAGCCTTGGAAAAATCAATGTATATCGCATGAACAGATTTTTTTATTTTCCAGAGCTTTAACACAGTCAGAAAGGGTTGAAAGCAGCTGCAAACCAACTGATTTACGTTTTAAGAAACCAACTTGAGCAAGATTTATTAGATTTTTATTTCTTAAATAAACAAACAATTCATCGACTATTATGCTCTCCATAACTTTACATGAAATACAAGTTAATGATATTGGACGGTAATTTTCCCATAAGCAACTAGCACCTTTTTTAAAAATAGGCAGAACAAGTGCATCTTTCCAAATGTCGGGAACAGTTCCAGACAGCATTGACAACTCAAAAATTTTTGCAAGAGGCTCAGATATGGTAGTTGCAATATTTTTTAAGTAAATGGCAGGTATTTCATCAGGGCTATGGGACGACTTATTCGGTAATTTTTTAAGCTTACATTCAACTAAACCAACAGGAAAGCAAACAAAAAATTCACCTTCATTATCACCAACGTTTCTAGGAAAATTTGGCATAATTGGGTTATCGTTAGTGAATATACTACTGAAATACTCATTAAATAAAGTGCATTTTTCAAGATTAATTACACATAAAGACTCATCATCTTTTTTAATGGCCCCAATGGCGTTTGATTTTGAACCAAATTTTTTATTGGCAAAACGGAAAAATTTAGTAAAATTACCACTATTTAAGGTTTGTTTTTCTATATTCTCATAAAAAACTTTAAGTGCTTCTGTATATTGTTTTTCACACTCAGCCCATTGCTTTTTTAAGTGAGGGTTATGTTTTGACTTTCTGTGCAAATTTCGTATTTTGCGCTTTAAACTAACAATAAAATTTGGATACTGAATTTTTTTGTTTCTAAGGCGTCTAACCGGAACATATTTTTGTATTAAGTGTTTATTAATGCATAAAAATTTGACATACAAGTCATTGATGTTTTTTGATTCGGAAATAAGATCTCCCCATTTATTCTCTTTCAACTCATTGCAAATTGCAGCAAAGTCGGCTGATTTAAAGTCGTAGAACTGACGCAAATGAGAACGCTGAGGTTTTAAAGAAAAGGACAGAGAAAAATTGACCATAGCATGGTCACATGAGTGTGAACTTACTCACATTTAGTCTATTAATGATTTTGTTTTCAGCCCACATGAACAACGCACACTGCATAGCTAGAGCTGTTAACTCTCTGGCTGGGGCGCTTTTCACTCTGCACGCTAGAGGTGATGTTTGCGACCGGATGAAAGAGTTTCTTGCGGTATGGCGGTTAAATTTTTTATAAAATTTTTCATAATTTATAAAAAAGCTTTTTTTTTTCAATTTTAAAGTGATTGATGTATAATCTGACAGATTATTTAATAAGAGTTTTCATAATTGTGTTCTAACAAGGTTCAATTTAAAAGTATTGTTACTGATATTTAAAATTACAAAACTTGGGAAATATCTCAGCGATGAGGACACATTTGACAAAATTATGATTTGATTTTACAAAAAATCCTTTAAATTAGATACTTGGATAGTTGGATGTTATTAATCATAACTGACTGTTTTAGTTTTGATAATACTATATTTTATTGATTAAAAAGCGATGTTCTGGTATAAAAGGGTGTAAAAACATAAATTTGTGTTAAAAATTAACTTTTTTGTAAGAAAATTTAGAATAAAAAAGTACCTAAAATTTTTTCGAGGAGGAAGGAGGGTCAGATTTCAAAATCTAGAGGGGGGTCAGGGGTAAACAATTCGAAAATTTGGGGTGAGGGGGTCCACCTCCCTGCATTTTTTTTCTAGGGGCCCCCAAAATTTCGAGGTTAGGGATGGGATGTGGACCCCACCCAACCCCCCTTGTTCATCTATGATTTTTAGTTTAATTATATAGTATCTAAAGGCAAACTCAACGTGGCTTGTGCTGTTGTTCAGTAAATAAAAATTGAGGGTTCATTATGATATTGATCGATCGAATTTTTACGTTTACTGTTTTTTTATAAGAACTAGCTGGTTAAACATTTTATTCATCATAAATTTATGATTTTAAATCATGATGTTTGATTAGGTATCACATAATACCCGGTTTTTATTTAGAACACAACTGCACCACTTACGTTTGGTCTGCCTCTACTTAAATTGTGGTTTTTCTCAAGAACTATCCCCATGGCCCATACCGTCTGGCCGACGCTTCGGGTCGGCTGACGCCCCTACGCGATGCACTTACGGCCATAGGTGGGCAGGGGGGTTGGGGGTTATACCCCCCCGACTATAGCCGACACCCCTCTAAAATTTGGTACCCCGGACACCCCCCCTAAAATTTGGGGGGTCCCAGTACTAAAAACGCTAAAAATAAGGTATTTGAAACATACCCGAAAAAAATTTTGGAACACCCCCCCCCCAAATTTCGGTGGTCGGGTATTCCCCCTCCCTCCCCCCCCCCCCAAAAAAAATTTGGGAGACTGCCCACCTATGCTTACGGGCTTTGCACCGCTCCTGTCCCTGTGTCACGTGTTTCTCCCCAGATCGAAATAAAATCCTAGTTACGCCACTGATTGTATTTAATGATTCTTTGTTTTTTCTTTAGCTGGCTAGTGGAAGCTTACTTAGACTGACTCAAGACCCGGAGAAAGATTCCGTCAAAAATAAAGAGTCCGTTTATTTACTTCTTGATCAGGTAAGTTGATACTAATCAAGTAATTTAATTATTTTTTACTTTATTGTTTTTTATTTTTAAATATTAGGTTAAAAAAAGGTTGAAAAGCATAACTAAAAAAGTTTTTTTTGTAGTTTGTATGCCCTTTCAAAAAACCGCTTTTCAATTATTTTACTTTCTTGTTTAGATTGTGGAGCAGTCACCTTGGCTAACTGTGGATTTACTCGAATCTTGTTTTCCTTATATTCTTTTGCGCTCTTCTTATCACTTTTGTTACAAACAAGAAGAGTTTCAGAAAATGGCTTTTGCTTGAGCATAGTATTAATTATAACCATAGATGAACAAGGGGGGTAGGGTGGGGTCCACCCCCCTAGCCTCGAAATTTTGCCCCCCCCCCCCCTAGAAAAAAATTCAGGGGGAGCCCCCCCCCTCCCCCCAAATTTTGAATTTGTAACCCCTGACCCCACTCTAGATTTTGAAATCTGACCCCCCTCCCCTCTCGAGAAAATTTTAAGTACTTTTTTATACTAAATTTTCTTGCAAAAACGTCAGTTTTTAACACAAATTCATGTTTTTACACCCTTTTTATACCTAAATATCGCTTTTTATTCGATAAAATGTAGTATTATCCTATAAAAAGGACTATTATTTAAGTTATTATGGTTTAAAACTGTTTTGCAATGGACACCAGACCCCACCTGACCCCCCTCTAGATTTCAAAATTTCGCACCCCGGGTCGACCCCCCCTAAAAAGCTAGGGGGGGGTCCGACCCCCCCTACGACCTCCCTCCTAGATTTTGAAAAGTCATTTACCCGGGGTAAACAACCCCCCCTAGCTTTTTGACCGTGTTCATCTATGATTATAACTATTATGAAATGCTTTAAATTACTTTAGCATATTTTTGGTGCTAAACTTTGTGCATTAATTGGATTGACTGTCGATGTATTAAAAATTTTTGAGTTGTATTTTAAAAGATTACGCAGATTTTAAATTTCTAATTAAAACGTGTAAATATGTTTGTAAATCGAATGTAAAAAACAATAAATTTTGCATACTTATGTCAGTTATAAAAGGCTTAAACTATAAAAAAATGCTAACTTGAGAAGAAAATATCTAAAACTATTTTAAATTAAGAAAAGCTACTTAAAAATACTGCTAATAATAAATTCTGTACAAAAGTAATGCGTACTTACCAGAAAAAATTTTTAAAGAACCATAATTAGCACGGCAACAAAATGGTAGATACGATAATTATATCATTGTAAGGTAATGATTGCAATAGTAGCTATACAATGACATATTAGTATAATGACCTGTTTGTCAACCAATAATATGCTTACGCAAAATTTTTTTTACAGTAAACATTGTTTTGTAATAATATAAACTCATGACTTCAACAATCACTATCCTTTTTGAGGCATCATTCGTCACTATAATTCTTTTTGTATTAGAAATTTTTACTTGCAAAAACATTTATTTTTATTATTATTTTGTTTTTACTTGTTAAAATTAATGTATTTATTATGGTTTTATACAGTACTGGTATAATTTTATTCACTATTGTTTTGTGTTTATGATAAATTCGTGTATTTTGGTTGTCTATTTTGAACACAAATTGTTTGAAAGATTGAGATCAAAAAGATCAATTAACAGCAAGATCACAAATAATTATTTTTAGTCAAAACGGCAAAACAGGAAACACCGCTATTTTCTATTAAACAATAGTTTCTTTTATTTATACGAACAGTTTGTGTTAAAATAGACTGTCTTCCAAAATTAGTCAATAAACGTGCAAAATAAAAACATAAAACCCTTAAAATATACTAAACAATGTATTACAATGTATTACAAAATACTGCGGACAAATTTTAAATTAAAAAACCCTTAAAATATAATAAACAATGTATTACAAAATACTACGGCAAATTTTAAATTAAAAAAATTTTAAAGGTTAGGGTAACTAACTTAAAGTCGGCCAAGCCTTAATTTCGGCAACTGGGTGTTTTTTGCCTCCCAGAAAGCAGCTAAAGGATTTAAATCTTTTCTTTGATGAATGGGGTGTAATTATTTTGTTTTCACTGGTAAAACTAATTTTCTAAAATTCTCGGGTTCTTAATTAGAAAAGATTTTATTTTTGTCATTTCTTAAAAAATTCACCTTGATAACTCCGTACAAATATAAAAAAAATCACCCCGAACGAAACCCAAGAAAACACTTTGTACCGGAAACCGCTTTTACATCAAAATTTTCATTAAATATTTTGTATGAAACACAGTTGCGCCGTTTTGGGAACGCTGATTCCAAAAACGAAAAATTACCTACGTTATGTGGATCAATTGCTACCGAACTTTCAAAGCCGTGCAAAACAACAAGTTGTGCGTTTTACATCTCACTGCACAGAAGTTGGTAAATAATAACTGGTTGGGTTCTCAACCCCATTTAGAAGCAAACCAAACCATTTGTGGATGGTGTGTTCTAAAAGTTAACACATTAAAATTTTAAAAAACAATTGCGTTTTCAACCAAATGCAGAAGACGCAAAACACGTAGCATGTGTGTTTTAAAAGTTACCAAACTTCATTTAAAAAAACTGGTTAGAGGACGCATCTTGACGTTGGCTACGGCCACTACAAAAATAAAACAATTTTATAAATTCACGCTTTATCATCATCGTGTCAACAGAAAATTTAAGGGAGCACTGTCACGAATTTAAACTCTTAGTGGTGCCCGGAATAAACTACTTAAATACTTCACGGAGCAGGTTGAAATTCGAAAACTATGTGCCCTGGTGCCAAGAAATCTACATAACACGGTAAGGACGGTGTGTCTGAATCGGGGAAAACCGGTTTTTACCTGCCTCCATCGGAAATTTTGCTTCCTCCTACCTGCCTCCGAGGCAGTTTTAGCTGCCTCCTACCTGCCTCCTAACCTGTATATGCTTCAACATAGGAGGCAGGGTCACCTGCCTCCGAGGCAGATTTACCTGTCTCCACTCTGTCTTCTACCTGCCTCCGAGGCAGTTTTACCCGCCTCCAGTCTTCCGTAGGCAGGTTCAAGAGCCGTCCTTACCGTGATAAGAATTTTGAAGTAGTATATATGTTTGGTATTAAAGGAGTAGTCCGTTTGTTCATCAAACACCTATGGCGCCCGGAACGGACTGTTTCTTTAATACAAAGCATATCTAATTCAAACTTGGTGTGTAAGTTTCTTGGCACCAACGCCACATCATTTCCGAATCTCAGTCTGATCGGACAAGCGTTAAAGAAGTCGTTCATTTTCGCCACAGCAGTTTTATTCGTGACAGTCACTGTGCTCCTTTAAATAAAACGAGACAACACTGATTGCAAAATCATCATAACTGATTTAGATATTGTTAATTAAGAAAATGGCGCCCGGAAAAAATACCTTCTGCAAAATAACTTCGAAAAGAATATTTTCTGAAAGACTTTTAAATTCTCAACTAAAGAAAACTTTTTTTTCCTAAGCCTAAACGAAACCTTAAAATCAAGCTAAAACGACATAAAAAAGTTTAAAAAAACCTTTAAAAGTTTTTAATAACACTGAATAATTTACTGCTGAAAGAAGATATTTTTCCGGAAGATATTTTGCAGAAGGTATTTTTTCCGGAACCAAGAAAATTGTATTTCATTTTTGTCTGATTAGAAACGTACAAAAAAAACGCAAAATATCTCAGAAATTACTATATGCAAATTTTACGTTTCAGCACTAAAGATTGTTATACTGGTGTTCAATTGTTATTTTGGTTATCAATTGAAAATATTGATTTGTTTTTGGATTACCTGGGTTTATTACAAATTTTATTCATTTATTTCATGATTTTGTTCAAGGTTTTTTTGCAAAAATAAATATTGTTGTTTTGTCCGAGTTTTATGTAAAATTTAGGTTTCTGTTTGTGTGTTTTTGGTGCTTTTTTGAAAAAGTAAATCGATAGTTTTTAAGCCAAACTTCTGGATTTTGAGGTTTTAAAACTTAAGAAATATAAGACTTAATTTTTTAACATCAATTTTAGCAAATCATCGCTATGAAAACGAAGATCTATAATACTCATCTCATTTAAGATAGAGGTCATTTAATCAATAAAGCATATATAAACATTATATAAAGTAAAGCAAGCATATCTCGGAAATTGTGATTACTGTTTTGTTTTTCTAAATGCTATCAGACCTTGTTCGGCTTTTAATCTGATTGTTGTTTTTTAATAAGACTTTTTCACTGCTCTTGTTGATTAAGCAAGCATTAAAGATTTGAAAAAGAAGAAAAAAATGTCGCTTCTGATCTTCTGAACAAAAACTTAGATAAGAAATAATGCTGCAAGCTTGATCAGCAACAACAGCTATACTTTTTTGTTAAAAATCATGTATTGAATTTGAAAAGTGACTTATGTTGTGTAATTCCACGGCTTTCGTTTAAATTAGCTAGTTGCCTCGATTTATTCCGGAATCTTCCTTGTTTTACTATATTGTTTTGGTTTTCTCTGTCTTTAAATACGGATTAGAAACCCAAACTATAGAAGTTTTTTACTTCGGTCACTAAATATGAGCGAAAGTACACCTGCAAAGGAGACTCCAAAATCTTTCAGTGAAAAAAATCCTTGCCGGCCCAACAAAGCTTTTAAATTATGGGCCATATGATCACTGGTGATGTTCCCTGGTGTTTCGAGCTCCGTAGCGGAGCTCAGTTTTAGGAGCTCCGGAGCAACCCCCGTAGCTCCGGAGCTCCGCCCTATTTTATACTAATTTTAGACCTGTGCACGGTCTGGAAATTCCCCCCCCCGCTTTATTGGATGATTTACCCCCCCCCCTACCGTTTTTATTTACCGCATCCACCAAAATGAAAAACTACCCTAAAATTATGGCGCCATTTTTGACCATAATGACGCCATCATCGCCAATTTTTTAAAGTTTTTAGACTATTTCAATGCATTTTAAGCCATTTTAGACCTATTTTTACCTTATTTTCGCTTTTTTTGTCCCTTTTTTCCCTTTTCCCTTTTTTCTCTTTTTTCTCCTTTTTTTCTCTTTTTTTCTCCATTGCTTGCCCCCCCGTTTTATTGCCTCCCTCCGTTTCAAAAAAATTGCCCCCCTCGTGCCCCTCCCGTTTTGGAATTGCCCCCCCTAATACAACCCCAGGGGGGGCAGTGCACAGGTCTGCTAATTTCATGAATAATTAAAGAGTGATGGCATAGATTATTTTGTCAAAATTTTTTTATAAACTAATTTTTTTCCAAAACTTATTTAAAACAATAAAAAAGTCTCACAAATGCAGCTAGATTATTTTAAAATGTTTTTCAAGCTTAAAAAAGCTTTAAATCACTCATTTAAGGGGGCGAAGTTCTGGAGCTCCAGTGCTCCCTCCGCTTCAAATGGCCGTAGCTCTGGCGGATGATATTGGAGGTTAGAAAGATCACTAATGATCACCAACCAAAACAAAATGATCACCAACCAAAACAAAATAAACATTAGTTACATTTATTAAGCAATAATATAACACAAAAGATGTCCGCTGACAAATATTTTAACTTTATACATAAAGCCGCTTAAATTTTGGAAATAGATGTTTTATTACTTGTAGTATTTCAAGTTTCAAAAATACCACAATGAAATGCCTCAAACCTGAAAGAAATTTTGTTTTGTGGCGTGACCACCGACCCAAATTTCGCTATGTTAGGTAGGTTGATATTGCTGCGGTAGTACCGGCTGCTTGCTACTTTTCGTGCATCTTTTCCCAATAGGAAGGGAATGATGTGTGTGTAATGGATAACATGCCAGAATAAGGTCCATTTTTAAAATTACACGTTCATTTCGTCGTTACTACGGCAAATTAAGCCACTGTCATAATAAAATACACGTGACTGTGACTTATTCTGAAGTTAAATCCTGTTTTAAATTTAAAATGAGTCACAGGCACACATGTTTTATACGAACTGTGGCTCATTTTGCCGTAGTAACGACGATTTTCTGTATTAAGAATTTTTTAAATAAATTAGCTGTTTAATAGACATTTCAGCCCTTTGGTTATTTTTGCTTTAATTTTAATCGACATTAAAAAGGAAAATTTGTTCCAATGTTAATTTTAAACACTTTGCAGCGAAATCTACTTATGGACAAAATTTTTTTTCATACCATATTGCGCATGCGGTGTCCTATTTTAGTTTACATTAGAAAACTTCACATATCATAACTTTTAGTGAAATAAAAGATGGTTTCTAAAGGTCTTAATGTAAAAGAAATAACCGGTGGTTGTGGTAATTTGATCGGTTCCAAATGGTCCACGCTTCTTAATGGTATTGTGATAGTGATAACTATTAGTGGTGAATCAGTTAAGTTTTATTTTATAAATTCTGTTCTTTAGTTAATTTTTACCAATGTTTTATTATGTGTGTTCTTGTTCAAATGGAATAAATACAAAATTAAGTATGTCAAGATTTAAGTTAATTAAGGCAGTCCCAAGTTATTAGCAGCAAGAATATAATCAGTGAGCTTGGAATTATTTGCGACACTTTAAATGCTGCTTTATAAGCCGTAGTCACGAAAAGGGCGTAGCCGCGCCGGTAAGGCCACTCCGCGGCGTACCTGCGCACGGCCGTGCGGCCACGCCGGCGTGACCTTGCCGATTTCGTCAATACCGATATATGTATATAAAAGCGAGCGGAGAAGCAGCTGTACGCCAAGTCCAACATTGAGTTCCATCGGTACAGGCCAGGGCCCGCGCCAGGATTTTCAAAAGAAGGGGGCCACACTGTGGAAAAATAAAAATGGGATATAAATGCGGCGCGAAGCTCCGCATCTAGTACTGCGAAGCGGCGCCAAGCCACGCGTAGCGTCCGCCGAGGGGTTTGGAGCCTGTAGGGTGTTCCTTTAGCCGTTGGAGGCAAAATTTTTTGATTTAGCATTAAAAACGAGCAAAATTGGGGCTTAAAATATCTATTTATATTGAATTCAAGGCAGGCAGGCGGGCAGAATGAACTTCTGGTATCACCCCAAGAAAAGAGGTAAAAAAAGAAAGGGGTCAAGATGGAGTTACCTTTCTTTTTACCTTCCTCCACCCCTGGACTACCTCACCCTTCCTAAATTTTTACCCCGGCCAACCTAGAAAGGGGAAAGGAATGCCCCCCTGTCCACCCCCTGACACAGGGCCTGGTGCAGGCGTTCTTTTCTAGCGTTTCAGACGGGCTTTTGGCGTAAAAAATAGCAAAAGGGTTAATATAAAGTATTTTACTAAAGGTTTTTTTGGTTAGCCTAAAAATTTACCTGTAGAGCTACCTAAAAGGGAACCAGACTTGGCTGGCTCATTTGTTTATAGGGAATAAAAATAAGAGGCATCGTGGTAACTAATCAAATTGAAGCAATTTAGCGCCATTTATATTAACCCATCTAAATTCGTTAAAATTAAATATTAAATTTGATGAGTAAGTGGCGCTTAACTCCTTAGATTTTATTTATTAATACTTGTTTGTCACCTTATTTTTATTTTCTAAACAAATAATTCAGCCGCGGCTGATTTTATTAGGTTGCGCAAATATAAATTTTAAATTTATTTCAAAAATTTCGGAAATGCATACTAGGTAGTCAAATAAAATTTGGTGCAGAGCTGATAAAGCCTAAAGAACTTATAAAGATAAGCAATTTTTAAGCTGTGTAAATTTATTTTTTTTATTTTAGTTTCTTTTAGCTTGATTTTAAGTTTTTTGCTTAGGCTTGCTTAGGATACACGCAATAGCTTCGACTGGAGTGTCGCAATTGGCTTTAAAATTGTTCGGCTCCACGTTTCTTAGGGTCCAACAACCCTAAATCTAAAATTTCGATTTTTACAAAATAAATACCTTGATTTTTTGGTTAATAAAACTAAAGCTTTGGTATCGTATCTGTAATAATTTCCATGAAAAATTTTAGTTATTCCGAAATTTCGCTTTTGATTGCCCATGTTCTTATCCGGAAAGTTTTTATTTGGGATGGGCTTTTATTTTGGTGCCGGCAGCTTCTCTTTTTATGTTTGGAATCCTTATAAATCAAACTACATGGAGGCTTTTGCACGGGTGCTGTTATCGCTCCAAACCCACCAAACACGGTAACTTTCAAAAATATCGTAGAGTAAATATATGTATTTGAGAATTTTCGGTTAAATATTTTTAACCAAGAACCCTCAAATATTTTACCCGAGAGCACCGGCCATTTAAGGACGAGTTTAAAAAAGAGCTTCGGAGCTCCTATTTCAAATGTGCAATTAAGATATTACTTATTCGTTAATTTAAATACGTTTTGAAATAATTTTAGCATGAATTGTAAACATAATATTCTTTATTTTTGAAAAGTTTGAAACAAACTTAGTTTACAGAAATTTTTTTAACTATTCAAGAAATTAGAACAGTAGAACGAAGTTTCAAAGTTCTGGCTGGGGGAGCTTTGTGGGTGCTCCAGAGCTCCGAAAAATAAAGTTCCGAAGCTTGAAACTCGTGGGAATCATTACTAGTAAAAATAACGGATATTTATTGCCTTTGTATTGTTTTTTTTGCTTTTGTGCAAAACACAATTTTGCTTGTCAGAAAACAAAAATACAAGATATTAAAATTTGGTTTTCAAAACTTTGACATAATTACTATGATATAGCTATTCGGGTAAAAATTTTCAGGAAAACTATTTTTTCCTTTTTTTAATAAAATTTTTTTGTCATATTGAGTTTAAACTTTTACCCAGTTCAATTTATAAATAATATATATTTTAGGTTTTAGGCGCGGATGCTTTTACTGGAGTAAAATAATTGCACAGGCTTTGGTAGCTCCAGTTGCGTGGCTTTTTATTGCTTTTTTAGACGGAAGGTATTATCGCAATATTTAAAACAAATTAACGGAATTTATTAAAATTTCTTTTATTTGACTTGTTTGTTTGTTTGTTTGTTTTCTCATGATGTTTATTTGACTTTAGTTCTTTATATTTTTGATTGACGAATAAACTTTTATCTATAGGCAAATAAAATCTAGCTGACCGCGATATTCGCAGTATTGAATCGACTACTTAATAACAAAAAAAATTAAAATTTTTCACTAAAGCGGGTTAATAACAAAGATTAAAATTGTATTTTAATAATTATTTATCAAATTACTTAATTTGAAACCTAAATGCAAACTTTTAAGGGCTAAAGTTGCTTAATTTATATATATTTTGTGGAAAGGTGGAATTAAAAACAAATTCTGCGTTCTTATGGGTTTAAAAAAAAGTGATTACCGCACAACTTTAATTGGTCCCTTCATGTCTGCATTCTAATTTTCAGCGTCAGCCAGATATATTTCAACCATAAAACTAAAAAATAATAACAAAACATTGTTTTTGATTTCACTTTTACGAAAAAAGATCTAAAAATATTAATTTTTTCTCATTGAACATAATATTTCAACTATTTTTTTCAAATTTACAATGTCAATTTTTTTAAATTTTCTTAAAATTTCATAAGAGTATTCGTGATCACGTCATATATGTATTGCTCTGTGGGAATGGTTTTGGGAGAAGCTAATAGAATCACTTTTAGCCAATTAGTGCTTGAGAAAAAAATAATCTCCAATGGATGAAAGATCTCCTTTTTTCATGAGCACTAATTAGCTAAAAATGATTCTAATACATTTTAACTCTGTAAAAAAATATTAACACTGAACAATTTCCGTTTAAATTGGCGGGTTTTGACTTTAGTGGTAAAAAATCCATTTATTGGGAAAAAATTGCAGCAGTACAGAATGAAAAACAAATAAAAAAAACATTTTGTGACCATTTTTTAGTCGCCAAAATAATGGTCATATATTAGATTTTGGGGGCTTGGAGTAAGGTTTTCTCTCAAAATCACCAATTAAAAGGCGAAATTTGCATTATTACCTCATCTCTAAGTTCTTTCCCCAGTGCAGATAATTTTTCCAGAGATTATAATGTAAATCATATAAAAATTTATACTATTGTATTGATGAAATTTTTTAGCTATTACGTTTGTTCGGAATCTTATAGACACTGCCAGGTATCAAATAAAAATTTTATGGAAACTGTAATAGTGGAAATTAAAAATAACACTATAGATTTTCTATGCATATGCAACCTTCCGGAACAATCTAAAAAACACCTTCGTTCAGTGTCTCAACTGATTGCTTGGATTCTTTTATCCACGACATTGATTTCATGGTTATCAAGTATTTTCATTGTTTTTTTAATACTGGAACCAATCTAAATGTACAAACAGCTAATCTGGGAAAAATATTAAAAACTAAAATGTTCTTTTGAAAACAGTGGCTAATGTGAGTAGGCCATACATTGGGACCGGTGGGGAAGGGGAGTTAGGGTTAACCACCCGAATCTACAAGAAGGATAAGCCCCCCCCCCACTCCAAAGAAGAGAGGAAAAAGGCTTCATCTTTCAATTTTTGAATATTAAAGCAAAAAATATCTTTAAATGACTTCTAACCCCCTCCAAACTTAAGTTTTAAGGTCATAATTGTATTTAGCAATAAAAAACTCAAAAATGGATAAAAAATGGCTTCTTGCCATAAAAATAGAATTTTTTACCTATTTTTGTTTCAAAATTGAAAAACAATAGGTATGGGCAAAATGTACTTCAGAAAAATAACTTTATGGGGAAAATACGTTTTTGGAATTTTAACCCCCGCCTTTCAGAAGCTTCTCAGAACCAATTTGCTAATGTGTGAAAGTGACAAAAAAAAGTAGTCTTTAAAACAGTATGAGCGAAAGTGCAGTGCGGAAAAATTTCTGTAAAATTTTTTTAAAATCCATATTCTGGATTACCTGAGAAAACGTCTCATTATTCAATACAAACGTTTACTAAGTGAATTATACAAGAGCGTCTGACTTCTTGTGCAAAATTGAAAAAAAAAATTTTTATATTCGTAACATTGACAGATTAATTGGAACAATTTTAGCGAAAGTCTTAAAAACAATATTTGAATCTTTTATCGATTTTTCACATTTTTGCAAGATCATCTTAAAAAGCACTTTTGTTTTTTATCGCATTTCAAACAGCATGAAAAGTTACACTGTATGCTTTTCGTTTCGTTTTTTGATGTCAAGAATGGTTTTTGTTAATGAAATACAGTTAAAACTTGCTGTTTTTGACCAAAATTGCTCGTTTTTGATTAAAAAGAAAAAGCCGCGTATCCAACCAGCTGAGTAACTGAATTAATTTCATAGAGAATTATATAGTTTTATCAAAATAACAATAAAGCTATTATCAAATAGCCGCGTATCCAACTACAGCTGAGTAACTGGATTAAGTGTGGGGTTTTTTATGGATGCTATTGGGGGCTTTTTTTTTTTCTTTTTCATAGAGAATGGGGGGTATATTATATATTTTTGGTTTTATTAGTAAAAACTAGATATTTATGTGCATTGCATTTGCGTACGTTTAGGCGCCATCATGTTTGGAAATTACATCCCATGACCGAAATAATGATTTGCCCGAAATTAATCCAGTATATAAAACTGTTTTTAGTTAAAACTATCAGTCGCTGTCTAGACAGGTTCAGCTATGCTCAAAATTACTATATCAGGGCATACAGGGATGCGGAAGAAAACAAATTTCAAGAAATAGCTAATGTATGATTTTATGTGCATTGCATTTGCGTACTTTTAGGCACCATCATGTTTGAAAATTACATCCAATGACCGAAATAATGATTTGCCCGAAATTAATCCAGTATATAAAACTGTTTTTAGTTAAAACTATCAGTCGCTGTCTGGACAGGTTCAGCTATGCTCAAAATTACTATATCAGGGCATACAGGGATGCGGAAGAAAAAAAATTTCAAGAAATAGCTCATGTATGATTTTTTACGCGCCCAGCTCAGTTGCCGTTTGTTTTTAAACTATAATAATTTGCCTTAAAAATGCTCTAAAAATAAAACAGAAAAAGGGGCGATTTCTCTCCGGAAATCAGAAAAGATTTGAACTAAAGGTAAACCCATCGTGGCTGCTACATTTGTTCGTTGGATTGAAAAGTGATCCCCATTAAGTAACCACTCAAATCACGAGAATCAATAACGTCACTTTATCAGCCAATTAATTTCGAATTATTATGGAGTATTTGTTTATATATCGTTATTTGAACTTGAGTTACGTTGGTGTCATGGCGCAATCGGTTAGGGCGTGGGCACTTTGAATAGACATGAGGAGGTCGAACCCTTATGAAACCAAATTTTTATGTTTTTTTAAATAATTTTGTTATAGGCACCTTGCACTGGAACTCTGTTTATATGAAGTATGTAATAAACATAATTGTCACCATAATGGATAATTACCGTATCTCCTACTTATCTTTTGTAGTATGCAGATCAACCGATCGAAATTTCGCGCGCTTTCGATGGGTTGATCTGCATACTACGAAAGATAAGTAGGAGATACGGTAATTATCTATTATGGTGACTCGCTATGTTTATTGCATACTTCATGTATAAACCGAGTTTCAGTGCAAGAAGCTTATAGATTTTTTAAAATTATTTGATTCCATTCACATAGATTAAAAACAAAAACATCATTTGCTTTTTGTCAACTTGTCAATTTTTTTGTCATTTCGATATTCTAAAATATTATATTACTCTACAACTTTGATTCATAAACTATAATTCGCACCGACGCATTGAATTTTCAAAAAATGCTGATGTTGTGTACACGAAAAAATTTTCTACATAAATGTCATGTGGGCGTGTCTAAATTCGTCACGTGAGCAAACTAAAACAGCTACGCTTTGTTTGCCTTTAGTCTGAGATGGACATCTGTGGACCATAAAAAATTTGCATTTGGTTCATGCAGCTGCTCACTGAGATGGACATCTGTGGACCATAAAAAATTTGCATTTGGTTCATGCAGCTGCTCACTGAATAAAAAATTATACCATAATTATAATGATTTATTAATACGGTGAACTAATTATAATAAAAAGTGCCAACAATCAGCAGCGAGGAATAAAATCTTTCTCGAGAGGGACCAAGACATACAGGAGACGCCTCGTCCAATCGATTAATCTCACATAAGTGAGATTCATGTCTGGAAAATGCGATCAAAACTGTTGAATCCCTTTAATTTTTTATTTATAATTCGCATAGTGCAGGAAATAGCTAAAGCATTAATTTAATGCACTTTAATTTTTTGTTTTAAAACTTTAATTAAAACCGAGAAAAACTACAGGACCGTGTACTTTGATAATACTCATATCGAAGTCGACGGCTGAGCCTGAGCGTACTATTACTAAACTGAAAATCATACGGAACAACCAATCAGCTCTTCACGACCGAATTTTCATGCAAATTAAACGACAACGTAGGCAAGAATTATGTGAGATTAGCGTAAAACTTAAGATTCATAGATTTAAAGCGTTTTTGTTTTTCCACACAAAATTAAAACAACACTCATCACAACATTTCCTTCAAAATGCGGACCGATACACACGACTCAATTTCACAACGACAAATGAGTGTAAAGCCTGGTTCATACTTTGCACAAAGTGTCCGAAAGACAAAATTAAAAAATTTTATTTTGGGTGATTTAAATATTTTTTTTGATGGTTTCTATATTTTTTACATTTGATTTAAAGGAGTATAAAAAGTTTTTAAAATTCAAAAACCCTCTTAGGTTACCCAATATCGAACTTTTCAGTTTTTTTAATGAAGTATGAACCAGGCTAATCGTGGAAGATTTTTTTTTCAAATTTATTCCACATGATTGTATTTCCATTATTGCGAAAAATAACTTGCGAATATTTTTGCGATAAAATAAGCATTTTAGGCCAGAGCAGAAAAAATGGCAGAGATAAACTGCAATGCATTTTTCGATTATCAAGACAGAAAAAAGTTGGACTGGGATAAAATATCTGTCGTCCCATTAAGCGATTATCCGCATTTTTTACATGTTAAATACTTAGCCAATCGCTCGGAGCCCTACTTCAGCCCACTTCAGGAATGGATAACTGTAGGTTGTTTTAATTTTAAATGTTAAAAAAAAAGAAAAACCTAATTAAACTATTTATGAAAATTTTGGTGTTAATTTGTAAAAGAAATAAGTAATAATTGCGAATATGCAAGTGTATCACATAAATTTAACAACGTAATTTCGCGAGGATGATATTGATTTTTTTAATATGAAGAATAAAGAGGAACCCCACCCTAGTAATGTTTTGTCTATGAAAAAGCCACTTAAATTCCATAGGGGGTTGGTTTAGGTATAACCTTAAAAACATTAGAATTTTTTAGCTGAAATTTTTAAGGGTTAGTCAGTCTGACAATTTTTGGCTGAAAATTATGTGTTAGCTAAAATCTTTTTCAGTAACAGAGGTTTTTTCAATGTAAATTTGTTGAGTTAATTTGAAAAATAATTTTTTGTAATGCATTAATTTAATATATAATTTAAAGATGCGAATATTTTTAACATGGATGTTTCATTATTTTTAACATGGATGTTTCATTTATTTTGTAGTCTTTCAGCCTTTAAAAATACTACAATGAAATGTATTCAAAATGAAAGTTATTTTGTTTCGTCGCGGGACCGGTTACCTTAATTTTGTTATGCTGGGTGGGTCCATACAAAAATTTTGTTTTACTTTATTTAGGAGAATTTTATTTTTTTAGGAGAAAAAACCAAAAGTGGAGAACCTAATAAACAATAATGCGGAAGAACAAAAGGCAGAGCATGACAACAAAGAGTCAAGTCCGAAAACAACACCTATTTTGTCTTTTCCGAAGGTTTAAATAGTTAAATTTGGTTTTATTATTGTTGAAGAGTATTATTTATGTTGATGTTGCATAATTTTGTACTGTGATATTATTTTTTTTATTTTAAATAAAATTTGGATTGTACTAAATTATACAATACTAAAATAAGCCAGTCTAGTTTAACATCAGAACGAAAAGGCTCAAGCCACAGAATGAACCGCCGCTCCTTTTATTATAAAGCATTAGTGATAACAGGGGAGGTGAGGCGCTCGCTTGTTAGTTTCAGTCGCGACCACGACGCGAATTCCAGTTATTTCATTTATAAAATTTTATGGAGCACTTCTAAACAAGGGCCTTTTGGCGATATATCGATTGTTGAAGTAGTGCAATTAACCACCCGTATTCATGAAACCGACTGAACGTCGGTCAAACTTGTGTACGAAACACATTGTGTTGCTAAATGTCAAAAAATACTGGTTATTCGTTTTTGACACGAGATTCCACAGTACCTTGAGAGCGGTCGATAGCTGAACTCTAATTTAAATCGCTGGCAAGTAACACCGTTAACATTCAGACAGAGTCCATTGACGACTAAATTGGCTCCTTTTGATACGAGGACCCAGAACTGAATCTCTACGACATTCAAATTCATTGGTTGCAATTATACACAGTCTGACTTAATAATTTTAATTTTCAATTTGTTTTACTTGATCATTGAATCCTTGTAGTTACGCGCTTATGTTTCTTTGCTTTATGATACTTCAAATAAAATGTAGTTAAAGCACTGAAACTCAAGATTATTAAATTACTAAATTACCGTAGCTTTCTAAAACACTAATTAGGAACTTGTTTTCTAGCAAAATTATGTATGAATTTTTTTTTGTTCTCTTTCAAAAAAAAAAAAGATCTGTTTAATTTATTGTAAGAATCGTTTGTTTTACTATGCTTACATATTTTCACTGTTTACATAACGCGTTTTTACTTTATAAAACAAAAGCATTCTTTTGTTGCAAATAAAACATTTGGCAAACAAAATAATAAACTACTAAACCATCATGATACACAAAACCAACATTATACACAGACAAAATCTGAGGAAGACGTAGGTGAAACATAGGTGGGCATGAGAGAATTTTAACCTGTATACATTGACCAATTCGTTGTCACTACAGCAAAATGAACCACAGCTGTTATAAAATACATGTGACTGTGATTAATTTTAGGGTTAATAAGGTGGTATTTTAAACCTAAAATAAGTCACAGTCACGTAATATTTTATAGAAATTGTGGATCATTTTACCGTAGTAACAATGAGTTATTACGGACTGAAATGATAGGCGTGGGGAAGGGGTTCCAAATCAGGCAAAAGCATTTCTGCCATTATCGTGTTTTCCCCTATTTTATTTTACTCAAATCACTTTATATTTATAAAAAAAAATCTTAGACCAAAAACGCTTTTTTATGGAGATTTTGAGTGCTTTACAGCTAAACAGACCCTTATATCTCCAATTTAAAATTTGGAAGCAACTAGAAGTTATTGGGGTTAGCCCTTATTGCCCAGTTCAGAGGGGTTTAACACCTTCCCAGAATTTGGAAAAGATAACCCCCTAAAAACATATCGAACGTCACAACAAGCCGCCACTGACTAATATCCCTTGTCGGGGTACCCACAGATCTTGCTATTATTGCACATTTTAAAATTTAATACTAAAAAGGTGATTTTTATGCTCAAGACTGTAAAGAGTGCCAGGGCACTAAATGGGCGGAAAATTGAAGGATGAAAATTTTGAGCTAAAAACAGTAATACTGCAAACGCCCAAATGACTAGCGACTAGCGGCTTAAAGCTTTCTTGTAATTTGCATATAAACTTTAAGAAACTTCGTCTAATAATTTCGTAAAAATTAAAAACACCATCAAAATTAAATAAAGTTTTGGATTGAAAATAAGTTTTATTCTGCTTGGTATGTAATGCCCATTGGATCTGTAAATCATATTATAAAAAAATTATTACAGCAAAGCTTTTCATAACAAGTTACTAACAAAAGTACTGCTTGATACAAAAAATGTTTTTGAAAAAACAAGTTTCCAAACTATAAAAATTCCGTTGGACGGATATCAGTAAAATGTTTGGAAAAAAAAACCATCTACCAGTAATTTTTTTAATTTTATTCAATTTTTAAACGTAGCTAGGGACTGACCGGATATCCGATCCGGTCGATCTGGCCATTTTTTGATCCGATCAGATCCGGCCGGATTTTTTTTTAGATCCGGTAAATGCCGGATTTTTTTCGTGTTCATTCTCCCGAGTATAAGAATTTAAAAGCAGAAATCAAGCAAAAAGAGGGTAAGAAAATGGCAGCTGTTGAGAAAAAAAATGCAATGTACAATTTGGCTGGGAAAGAAGAAGCTATTCCACTGAAACAAGCGAAGTTGAAAATGTATCAAGAGCGCTAGTATACTGATACTGCACCAATTCAAATTGAATTTAAAAAAAGGTTGCCACTTGGATTGCTGATGGAATGCTACCATACGCAGTTGTTGTGGCTGATGAATCGCACCTCCCGGAAACAAGATTAAGTGACAAAATTGACTAAAATGAGAACTAAATAAGGGTTTATGAAGACCCATCAGTATAGTAACAAAACATTTTATGTTATTATATATTTTTTTATTTATTTGGTCTATTTTATGTTAAAATACCAGTATTATTAATTAGTTAGAGCTATTTCACACAAAAATGATTTACGAATATAATTAAACTACGATTCACCAGATCCAATCCGGTAAAATATCCGATCCAGCCCGATCGGTTTTCGATCCGATCCGGCCGGATCTGAAAACCTTGATCCGGTCGGTCCCTAAACGTACCTATTAAATGACAAAAAAATTTCGGATAAAAATCTAATTTTTAACAGGTTTAACCGACGGTGTTTTTTCAAACAACACAATAATTAATACACCTCCAAACTAAGTATATTTATTGCACCTTTAAACTGATTGTAAATAATTAAAATATAATATCTAATTAATAAATTAGAGATTTAGTATTATAGTTCAATGTCATGGTCAGACCCGACGCCCAGAGTTCGCACTATTTCTCGTTCTTTTTTAAGGTTCGGTTTTTCAGTTCTTGTATGCCAAACGAGAACCTATAAGAAAATGTTATCTTTAATTTTCGCCATTAAAACAAAACATAAAATATATGTTAATACTTTAAACAAGTTAGTTCAATATGACGCGTATACATAATGTCTACTTTTGTTTTGATAATTAAAAGAACAAAACAAAATGGGTTGAAATTTAATACACTTATCAAAATAATAATTAAGATATGCATAAACTTTAAAATGGATACACCATTCATTCTTACTTTAGTACAGTAGTCTGCTTTGGGTTCCAGGTCCTGCATAGTAACTAATTTTTCTAGAAAATAAGACTCTTGATAACCTCTAGAAACGTCGTAAGAAAATTGCACTGAAGGTTTTTGCAGTATTAGTCTGAAATTAAAAATTAAAGGTATTAATGTTATTAATAGCATTCAATACCATTGTAAAATAAATACTTCGCGACAAAAATTAAAATTTTATATAGCCTCCAACAAAATACAACTGTTCTAATACTAATCCAATATTGGGCGTTCGATGTTTTTAATTGAATACGGTAATACGAAAACTTAGTAAAAAATGTACTATTTAAATATAAAAAGGTGTAAAAATACGAATTTGTGTAAAAAACCTAATGTTTTTGGAAAAAAAATTTGAATAAAATTGGACTTAAAATTTTGTTTGAGGGGATAGTAAAGGTCGGATTAAAAATTTTAGGAGTCAGGGATCAAAAATTTGAAAATTTAGAGAAAAGGGAGACTACTTTTTTTCTTAGGAGGGCCCGAAAATTTCGATGCTAGGGTGAGGTGGACCCCACTTTACCGCTACCGCTACCTCCCCATTTTTTCTCACATATGGTTCCAAAAAATTTAAATATCAATTCCAACAGTTATTGCATTAATCAACTAATAATAATTTAAAAATAGAAGGACAAAATGAAAAAATAAGACAGCGTTTTTTTTAAATAGAACCGCTTTAACACGAGCTGAACTCCTACTTTCCTCAATTCTGGATAAAAATGACCCTTGAACGAGCGAACGCGTCTCAGTGGTCTGAGGAATGCAAGAAGGTCACCAAGTCAAACAGATCGTCTGAGTGAGAAATAGATTTTTTTGGAGGGACATACCCAACACCCAAAATTTGGGGGTATTCCAAAAATTTTAGGAAGGAGTATCCCCTAATTATTTCTTTTTTTAACACTTTTAGTCATAGGTGAGAATGGGGTCCAGTGAAAGGGCACAGTGGGGTCCACCCCCCTAGCCTCGAAATTTTGGAACCCCACCTCGAAAATCCAGAGGGCCCCCCTTCCCCAAATTTCCGAATTTTTTGGCCCTGACCCCCCTCTGAAATTTGAAATCCTTCTCCCCCCTCAAAAAAAATTTAGGTACTTTTTTATACTAAATTTTCTTCCAAAAACGTGAATTTTTAACACATATTCATATTTTTACGCCTTTTTTTACAAAAGAATATTGCTTTTTATTCAATAAAATCTAGTATTATCCAGGGACGTAACCAGGGGGGGGTGGCCGCCCCCCCCCCGAAACGGTCGGACAGAGGGAAAAATAAAGATAGTGGTTGGGCGTGGGGGGGGGGGGGGCGGCCCCCCCCCCCCGAAATGCCAGATAGTAAAATTTAGGGTTTTTCAGAGGCTAAAAATTCAAAATTTTCTAGCGCCTCGCTAATCGCTCGGTGCCATTGAGCCACCAGGGGCCTGTTTCATAAAATACTGGTCTTCGTAAATTACAAATCTATCAATAACTTTTTTTATTCTGAACCATTTGCGTTGAAATTTGAAATGAAAAAAGATTATATGCCATGTGCAAACTATTTAAAATTTCATGTACGTAGCTGTTGTGTGTTTAAAGTTATTCCAGTTTTAAACTTTGGCCACTTGTAATTTTTTACAAGTTCTCAAAAGAAAAATTTACCCTAGTCACTAGGGTAAATTTTTCTTTTGAGAACTTGTAAAAAATTACAAGTGGCCAAACTTTAAAACTGGAATAACTTTAAACACACAACAGCTACGTACATAAAATTTTAAATAGTTTGCACATGGCATATAATCTTTTTTCATTTCAAATTTCAACGCAAATGGTTCAGAATAAAAAAAGTTATTGATAAACTTGTAATTTACGAAGACCAGTATTTTATGAAACAGGCCCCAGGACTGTGCTGACCTTCGGGCAGCACCTAACGGGCCTACGGGTTTCACTACCACCTAAACCTGGTTGCTGGATCTTTTCTTTTATAGAAATGTGTCCAGCGTGGCATGGCTAGAGTGTTTGTTGTTGTACGTCGGCCACACATGGCAGTTTTCCATCTAGCATACCAGTGGACAAACACAGCTCTATTGTGTGTGGAGTTTGTTGCACTGGCCTTGCAGGAACACCTATACTGACCATGTACGACGTTAAATAGTAAGATCAATATAAGGCGCGACTTAAAAAATCCTTTAGACAAAGACCTCGGAATGGGTGAACACTGCATGTAGTGAACACTCTAGCGGTAAAAGTTGCCAACATCGTTATTAATGTTGGACGAAGAGTCTTAACCATAGGGGTGAAACATTTTCGCCCCTCCTGGCTTGTCTTAGCGCCTGCCCTTTGCATAATCTGCATAGGGAAGATAAGTTTCAGGTTATTCAACAACAACAACAATCGCTCTCGAGCTTGGGGGAAAGGGGGGGGGCTTGAATTTTTTCTAGAGGGGGGTCCAAAATTTTGGCTCTAGGGGGTTGGACCCCTCTGTCCCCCCCAAAAAACACCTATGCTCAGAACGTGACTCTTGTTATCTGCTACCAAGCACAGCAATACTAATAATAACCGTTATAAATCAGAGTTCATTTGATTTTAAACCGAATATGACTCTTTGTTTTGTAGTAAACGACGCTGTTTACCTCAGATTAACCGCGAACCCTGCCATATCCAAGGGGAAAGACCGTTGGGGTTTCCAACCCACCAGCCAATCGGTCACTTTCCCCGATTCCGAGTCCACCTTCGGCCTTTCCACCAGCAATCCCCCGACGATCCCCACCGGCCACACGGACACCTGCTTTGTGGATCTCATCTACGAAATAAAATGAGCGTTTAGTTTCGTCATTCGCGTACAAGTCGAGGCGCAGTGACAGAACGCTTGAATCTGGGGTATACGGAAACTAGAAAGATCGAGTTCCGGCGGTGACACTCTACGTGAAAAATAATGGTGATAGTATTTTAGAGATATTGTTTTATGCTCTTAGTGTTGCTTGTTCGGCCTTACATATCCAATAAATAAATAGTTTAGTGTATAAAAACAAAAATGCAAACTGAAGTAAAACAATCTTTTTAATAAAATAATAAATATATTCGTCGTACCAACCTCTTCGAACAGCCGTATATCGTACGTATTGTCGTCATCAGCGAAATAAACAACACCCTGGGAACCGCGAGCCATATTCGTACGCAACCACTGAAGGGCCAGATTCCTCTGGGACACACCCCTCGGTTTTAACCAATTAGGATCGCTGTTGTTCATCCGGTATTCAGCTGGGGTGGAAACAGAAAGGTGAGTGTATCTGAAATAATATCATCGCATGCTGTTTTAGGCAGAAAGATTAAAAATTCCTGTAAAACCCACGTAACTGTAACCTTTTTTTCTTATGACAGAAAATGTTATATTTAGTCACAGGCCTGCTTATTGCGATCCATTCTGCCATAGCAACGCTATTGGTAAAATTGAGAACTTTCAATTGAGATAATTTTCTACTGAAGTATTTTCGCCGTTTATGTTTTAAAATTAACATTTTTGACTATTCTTTTTTTTATTTTCGCCAAAACTTTAAGACCTAAGGAAAACTCAAGGACATCCGAAAATAAGTTTTTCCATTATGTTAATTTTATTATTACTAAAGTCTATTCAAAAATGATTTGAGACTGAAAAAAATTTTACTTGAACATATATCGCTAACGATATCGTTAATTCATGTGATAATTGCATTAATATTAATAGTTACCAGTAATTCTATAAGCAAAAATTTTTTGTATAAATCATACGTTTCGTTAGTGAGATATGCTATCCAATAAATCTGATATTTGTTTGGAGTCGTCAAAATAATTTTAAACAGACTTATAGTGATGTTTTCCCGAGCTCCGTCTTATTTTGTACTTATTTTAAGAATTAAAAAGTAATGCTATAGCTTATCTTTCTAAAAAAATTTTCTCAAACCATTTTTTTAAACTTATTAAAAACGACAAAAATTGTCCAAAAAATGCGGATAAAATAATTTAAACATCGCTCATTTAAGAAGCGAAGCTCCGGAGCTTAATATGCAAATGGCCGAAGCTTCAGAGCATGATATTAAGGAACATAATTAATCATTATACCGCAGTTTGCTTTGTTGAAGAACGTTAGCGACGCGTGGACTGGGTGCCTCTGCGTCTTCCACCACCACCCAGTGGATATTCGGCACGTGCATCAGGGTGTAGGAAAGTCTGGTTAGGTCGGCCTTCTGAGTGGGGGCTGGTTTGCTCGGAGTTATGATTATGATCGTCGGTGTCGCCACCTTACCAGCTAAATCCAATTAAGCACAAAGTAATTTAATATTTAAGCGTCGAACGATTATCAGACGTTCGGGAATTTTACAATTTTAGGCTGTGAAAAGATACTAATTTTACTAAAAACTTTCATCTGCTAATTTTATTACCCAGTAACTAGAAATTGCTCGGCTCTAGAAACTAGAAACCACCCAACACTATTGGTAATTTTTGCTTTGTTTTAAATTTAGGGAAAAGGCGGGCGCCTACTCTTTTTTTTTCACTTGTAAGGTCCCTACTACAAACAACTATTAAATAAATAAATTGTTTACAACTATTCTTTTTAACCAGATTCTTGGATTTCAAATTTGTTTAATCAAGGCAACCCCAAAAACCTGCTTTGATGTGAACATTAGTTTTCAAAGTGCGTTTTGCCACAGGGAAAAATGTACAAATTCAACATAAAAACTGTTAGAAACGGCTAATGAATTCCATTCCATCAATCCTAATTTTGAGTCTAGTTACGAAAAAAATGAATTTGTTTTAGCTCACTTTTTTTATTGGATCATTTATTTATACAAATAAGAAAAATAAAAACATTTTTGGACATTAACAGAGTCTTGGAATGAAACCCCTTTTGTTAAATCAAATTTTTTTCCGCAAAACCAAACCTTTATTGTATTCTCGTCTGGTGCCCTTTAGTTTAAGTTCCATTTCTCTGAGAACATGAGCAGCCCTGTTTAGGTCCCTTTCCTTCAGCCAAATGGAATGTTTGATGTCAGACAATTTTCGCTCGTTTGACGCGACTTCTGCTTCCAGGGTCATTTTCTGGTCGCTCATCATAGCGCAATCCCTAATTTGATAATGACAAAAAATAATAATCAATTATAATAAATAATCAATAGGGACATTATTTCCATTGCATTCATAGGTCAAAAAAAGGGGGAGAGTAGGGTGGGTTCCACCCCCTGCAGGGACGTAGCCAGGGGGGGGGGGGGGGGGGGGGCGGCCGCCCCCCCCCCCCGAAACGGTCGGACAGGAGGAAAAATAAGGATAGTGGTTGGGCGGGGGGGGGGGGCGGCCCCCCCCCCCCCCCGAAATGGTCGCCAGATAGTAAAATTTGGGGGTTTTCAGAGGCTAAAAATTCAAAATTTTCTAGCGCCTCGCTAATCGCTCGGCGCCAAACTTTAAAATAATTTTAGTACCCCAATGGACCCCCAAAAACCAAAAATTTGTTCCGCTTCGCTTCGCTCAGCGGTCACTTTCTATAGTATACATACATATATATCTCGTTATTTATGTTGCCTGATGCTAATGTTATTTTAAAGTTAGTACAATAATTTTTATAAGTAATAAGTACTACACAGAAAGCAAAACAAACAATCATATTGGTTGATTTATGTACCTCCTCCTCCTAAATTTTCCTGCCGCCTATAGCATTGGCTCGGATTTTTTTATATAGGTAGGTACCCTAGAAAACATGGAGCCGAGATGCTGCTCATGTGCTTTGGTTTACAATGTGGGTTTAGCCAAGGAGTTTGAAACTAACGTCTCTAAATTCCTTTTTTGTAAAATACAGGCTCTGCCAATGTGTGCTTATGTAATTTTTAACTAAGAAAACATGTTTTTACCGCTAAAAACATTAGATAATAGGTTATTAGGCCAAAAACGGTGTATTATACAGCTTTATCTACGTTTATCCCTGCTTTTTTAACGTTTTCAAAAATTAAGGGGGGGGGGGGGGCCCCCGCCCCCCCCCCAAAATTTCGGGGGGGGGGAGGGGGGCGGAGCCCCCCCCGAAATTTTTTTTGTACTACAATCCGCCCCCCCCAAAATGAAACTCTGGCTACGTCCCTGACCCCCTGGCCTCGAAATTTTAGCCCCCCTAGACAAAAATCCAGGTGGCCCCCTCCCCCTCATTTCTGAATTTTTTCACCCTGACCCCTAGAAATTGGGAGCGGACCCACCCCCCTCCCCCCTCGGGAAAATTTTATGTACTTTTTTGTTTTTTATACTAAATTTTCTTCCAAAAACGTGAATTTTTAACACATATTCATATTTTTACGGCTTTTTTTACAAGAGAATATTGCTTTTTGTTCAATAAAATGTAGTATTATCTTATAAAAAGAACAATTATTAAAATTATTATGGTTTAAAACTGTTTTGCTTTGGACACCGGACCCCACCTGACCTCCCTCAAGATTTCAAAATTTAGCACCCCGGGTCGACCCCTCCCTAAAAAGCTAGGCGGGTTTAGACCCCCTGGGGCTGGGACCCCCCAGAATTCAAAATTGAATTTACCCCGGGTAACCACCCCCTAGCTTCCCGGAATCTTTTCACCTATGATTGTATTTGATGAGAAAAGAAAATTTTTTATCTCAGGCTTACTGGACTTAATCAATGCGACATCCACCAAAAATTTACAATGCAATAACGCGCATTTAAAAACTAAAATTCATATTTTTTCAAAGAATTTTTAAATAGATACTTTCATTGCATAAAATCTCTAGGTAAAACATTTTAGTAAATCAAGTTAATTCTTTACTTGTTTTTCAAGTACCCTTCTAAGTTGTATTTCGATCACAACATTTCCAACCCACATATCACCCGTAGCAATCATTTGAAAAAGCGCTCAAAAATAGAATTTTCAAGAGCAAAAATGATAAGAATAAAATTTTAGAAAACAAAAACTACGAAGGAAGTTTTTGAATTTTCCCCCAAACATCGCACGTTGTTCTGGCCTAACAGGAAGTTAAACAACCCATTTAGAGAGGGGCATCAATATTCAAAAAACGTGTTTTTACCTATTTTTCTTTGAGTACAGTTTACCCTTATTTTTTTGATTTTTACAAAAAATAGGTAAAAAACCCTGATGTTAGTGAAAAAAGAAGCATTTTTAGTCGAATTTTAAACTTTTTATTTCTAAAAGAACTTATTTATACCTTGAAACTTAAGTTTGAAGGTTGTAAGAATTTATTTTAGAAACATTTATATTTATCTTCAATTTTCAAAAATTAGGGGATTGCTGTCTTTCAATCCCCATTAAGCAGGAACGTGACCAGGGGGGCAGGGGGGGGCGGCCGCCCCCCTCGAAACAGTCGGACGGGGGAAAAATAAGGGTAGTAGCTGGGCGCATAGGTGGGCAGGGTGGGGGTTGGGGGTTATACCCACAAAATCCTGATTATAGCCGACCGACGCACTCCCCCCTTAAAATTTTGGGGTAACTCGGACCAACCCCTAAAATTTACGGGGTCTCAGTACTAAAAACGCGAAAAATGGGGTATTTGAGGTATACCCCCCAAAAGTTTTTGGGACACCCCCTCAAATTTCGGGGGTCGGGTATACACCCCCCCCAAAATCCGGGAGGCCGCCCACCCCAAATGGTCGCCAGATGGTAAAATTTGGGGGTTTTCAGAGGCTAAAAATTCAAAATTTTCTAAATTCTTCCCCTAAATTAGTTTTGGTAACACAATTAATTGACCCCCAAAAAGCAAAACAAATTTCCGCTTCGTTTCGCTCAGCGGTCAAGTGCTATAATATATGCATAGTTCTCGCTATTGATCTTACCTAAAATGTTATTGAAAAAAGTAAAATAATTTTAACAAACAATAAGTATATACTACACATCAAGCAAAACAAACAATCATATTTGTTTGATTTGTGTATTTGTTTGATTTTTGTTTGATTTGTGCCTTTTCCCCTCCTAAGTTTTCCAGCCGCCTATATAGCAATGGGTCGGTGATTTTTTCCCATATAAGTACCCCAAAAACATAGAGATGCTGCTCATTTGCTTTGGTGTACAGACGTACAGTGTGGGTGTAGCCAGCAGCCAGGGGGTCTTAACGGTCTCTAAATCCTTTTTTTTTTTGAAATCCAGGCTTTGACAATGGCTGCTAATGTAATTTTTAACTAAAAAACATGTTTTTACTGCGTAACACACTAGATAATAAAATAGGTTTAGACCAAAAACAGTGTGAGTTTAATATACGGCTTTATCTACGTTGTTGTCCTTTGCCAGTAGCCAGGGTTTCCATCAACCCTGGTTTGGTCCGTCCGGCACGCTTCTCGCCTTGCTTCCTCTTCTTCTTCCCAGAACCCCCTCTTCCCACTCCCGGAGGAGCTCAGCAACTGCTGCGGGGTTCGCCCAAAGATCCTCTGGTCCCAAGGTCGTATTAATGTTTATGCATGTGAAAAGATGTTGTGTTGTGTGTATTTGTGTTTTGCATAGCGGGCAGTTTGGGGATGTGTGTTGTGTAGGATTGATTTTGAGTAGGTAGGAGTAGAGGAAAGGAGATTTCCCCGCCCTGAGTTGGGCGAGGGTTCTCCTTACCTCGCGAGGAAGATTTTCTTCCTCGTTCCTTACTGCTGGTGCTTTTGTTTGAAGTATTGGATTTATTGGAGTGTTGTTGATGTGGTTTGTGACTGTGTTTGTGTGCATTTGTTGTTTTAGTGCTTTGTAGGTTTTGTTGTGTATGTCTGTTGGAATGTTCATTGTGTAGTTGTTGTTGTAAATTATTGTTTGCTTTTTGAGCCTGCTGGGTGCAGGTTGTTGTGTTAAATAGTTGAGTGGATTGTTTGTGTACATGGCTGCCAATTTCGCTTGTTTTGCGTGGAGTTGAATGTGTGTTGCTATTGGGAGGACTTTAGCCTCTGTGTGAATGATGTTTGTGTCTGTGGTGTGCCCTGTTGCGACCCTGAGAGCTGAACCTTTTCCCTGCTTTTGAACCTTTTCAAAAATTAGGGGGGGGGGGCGCCCCCCCCCTTGAAATTTGAGGGGGGGGGAAGCGGAACCCGCCCCCCGAAATTTTTTTTGTACTAAAATCCGCCCCCCCAAATGAAACCCTGGGTACGTTCCTGCTATTAAGGAGTGGGGCATTAGGGGGGGGGCTAACTTTTTATAGAAAAAATGTATTTGTACCCAATCTAGACGAAACTGTCTAGGAACGGAGGATTCTATGTCAATTTTTTTGCATTTAAAAACGAGTTTGTTTCCGCAGAATCTAGCTATGGATTTTCACAAAAGTGAAAAAAAAAAGATTTGTGGAAATTAACCATTATTTTATTGATTTTTAAATTAATTAAAACTACTTACCTGGTTACAAGTAAGAACTGGCATAGTAGAAAAATTGCTATGGCTGCGCAGATAGAATAAACAGTGCTGTTTTTGCTGAATGAAGTGCCTCCTCGCGTCATTACATGGTGAACGGAAACAATCCTGACAAAATTTTAAGTCAAAAAGGTGTATTTTTTGTGCGAATACTGAGCAGGAAGCTACAAAAAAGCTTGTACTTCGTAGGTTTCTAAACGCCACTTGTTAGCATTAAAATTTTTCAGCCATATTAATTTAGTATCAGTCATACAAACAGACATGTGCATATACATGCTTTGGAAATGCCTTCCCCGGAATATTTCCTCCGTTTTATTGCCTCCGCCCAAAAATAAAAAAAGTACCCAAAAAACATGCAGACATGTGCACTGCCTCCGGGCGATGATGGCGTCATAATAGGTCAAAAATGGCGTCATAATTTTTGGATACTTTTTCATTTTTTGGCCGGAGGGGGGGGGGGCAATAAAACGGGAGGGGGCAAATCCTCCAATAAAGGGGGGGGGCATTTCCAGACCATGCACAGGTCTGAATATGGCGCCAATACAGACTTATTATGACGCCATTTTTTGCAGCTATTACCGATCTATTATGACGCCATTTATTTTTGCAGCTTTTAGTCTATTTTAATGCATTTTAGACCTATGTTAACACAAGCCTAGCTTTTTGTTCCTTCTTTTTTTTCCTCTGCTTGCCTGTTCCTCGCCAAATTTTTTCGCCCCTCCTGGCTGGTTTTAGCGCCTGCCCTTTGCGTAATCTGCATAGGGAAGATAAGTTTCAGGTTATGCAACAACCTGCACATCCCCTCGTTTCAAAAAATCCCCCCCTACCCCCCATTTTGGAATTGCCTAAATGCCTCCCCTAATGAAGCACCCCCGGAGGGGAGAAGTGGGTGCACAAATATGTACAAAAACCAATGGTTTGAAGCTTTTTAAAAAACCCTGGCTTATTAAATTCAAATTGAACATCGAAACGCCAAATTCGCTTTCATAAATGAGGGAATCAGGTCAGCGTAAAAGTCCGCTTGATTTTTAACGACTATTTCAGGGTCCCCTTGATTAACTCCTGCAGGACAAATATTCCTATCTAAGGAACCGTACTACAACTATAGATGAATAAATCTTTTAGCTGGCAACGCCCATAGCGCTCGACCTGGTCGTTTGTGCGATTTATCTGGTATTATTATAAGTTTGGTTTGCTTTTTTGAAAATTTGTGTTCTTATCTGAGGCAGGATATTTATTATTTACTAATTTGTACCGTTTTGACATTTTTAATAAAAAAGTAGTTTATGGATTTAGAACTTTATTAAACTATAATATTAATGTTATGACTATTTTATTGTCGTCGTTGCCATTACAAAATGAGTCAAAACAGCGTAAAATATTCGCACCTTGTGTGACTATATGTATCTTTTAAACAAACCACAAAAAGTATAACTTTACGAGTCAGAGTTATGTTCATTTTATAGATTGTGACTCATTGGGCTGGTTCACACCGGAGATGCAAGTGGCAAGTGAGGCGTTCTGCGCGCCTTTACATCATTACACCTTCATTTTTGCTGCGGTGTGAACCACTTGTCACTTGGCACTTGTGAACGGTGTGAACGCGTTATTTGTCAGCTGCCACTCCAGTGTAAACCAGCCTTATGTCGTAGTCCAGACGTTACTATGTATAAAATATAAAATATGTAATTGCAAAGAACTATTGCGAAAACTTATCAATGTACGAATATGGCAATGACCAAAATTGTTCATATTATAATATTGCTTAAAACAAAAACATGACGCTTTTATTTACACAAAAATAATGCAAAATCATCGTTTCTTTTTAAAAACACAAGTATGTCATATAAAATTAAAAAAACACAAAAAATTATACAAAATCACGGGAAAAAATTACGTTATAATCACCTTGTTTGTTTGTCTGCAGCTTTGAAGTTTAATAAAATGATCTTATCGTCACTTCTTCAGCAATTCTTACACTCCCAACTTCGACAGAACCTAGCATACAGAAGTCCAGTCAATAATTACCAGCCGAACATGTAGTCCCATGCCTTTCCCAGTATCCCCGGCCCCTCTTGCCCCGTTGTTTTCTGCGGCGTGGCCGGTCCCGGCGGGGAGGTGGGGCTGAATGGACCGCCGGCTGCGTGGTAAGCCGCCGTCAGGGAGCGCATTCCGGACTTCGCGGATCCGTCCAGTACCCCGCTGTTCATCCCGCCTCTGTTCAGGAAAGAACTGTTTCCAGTTCCCGGGGTACCGGCTAACTCCCGAAATTCCTGCGGTTGCCTGCTCCTTCCAAATAGGGCCGGGGTGCTCGTGTGCCAATTCGTGGCGGAGGGTCCCGGCTGGTTGATCGGGGCCGGGGGGCGGAGCTTTGCGACGGAACCCCGCGGGTCCCCGGACGCGGCGATGGCGGACACGTCCGGAGTGGATGGAAGAGAATCTTCTGCTTCGACTTCTGATTCCCGGAAACGCGCTATCACAGACTAAAAAAAGTTAACTCCATTTTTTGCGCCTATCCACGAGTATCCCTCGTCTACGCTAAGGTAGGGTAAGGTTCGTCACCTATGATTACGGGTGGAGAAAGTGGGAACACAAAGGCAATATTTTTCGAACGGTATGACCATAATCGGAGTGGCTGTGCCCCCCACCTGTTTTATTGCCTCTTCCTCGCCCAAATATGAAAAAGTACTCAAAAATTACGGCGCCATTTTTGACCTATTATGACGCCATCATCACAAAATTTTTACGTTTTTAGCCCATTTCAATGCTTTTAAAGTCCTTTTAGACCTATTTCTACTTAAGTTTTGCCTTTTTTGTCCCGTTTTTTCTTCCTTTTTTTTCCTTTTTCCCCTGCTTGCTTCCCCCCTCCCCGGTTCAAAAAAATTGCCCCCGTGCCACGTTTTGGAATTGCCCCCCATAAAACCCTCGGGGGGGGGCACGGTGCAGTGCACAGGTCTGGGTCTCTAAAGTGGGATAGTGGAGTAAAAGAAGGGTGTAGCGGAATTGAAGGTTGGTGAGTAAATGTTCAGACTAAAAAAGTTTGCTAATGACACATTATGCACCAACTGCTGTAAATAACACCAAAACATATACCTTTTCGACGCAAGGAGTAACACCGACTTGAATGTTGTCAAATATTTTAGCATTTTTACTTAGCGCTTTTTTAGCTTGCAACGATGATTGGTAATGTAAATGCATCCAATTTCCTTTACTAGGTATCTAAAAATAACCAATTTTGTTAAATTTAATAAAAAAATTGCATGTCTGTTTTTCTATCTAATAGCAAGCCTGAAAGCAAGCCTAAAAATCTAGTATTGTTGTTCAGGAGCCGCATTTATAAAGCAATATTAGCGAAGAATTAAAAAAAATTAATTCGACTGCTTATTGGCTATCAGAACACCATAAGCTCCGGTTTCGTGGATTTTGATTTTCGTTGGTCAACATTTTCCATGCAGCAAATAAGCAGACGAATTAAGTTTTTTTCTTAATCATTGGCTGATCTCGCTTTATAAATGCGGCTACAGTTGTTTCGCTCAATTTGATTTTAAAACATTTAAGTTCATTTAAGCCAATATCCTGTTTATCCATTACTATAGTATTTAATTGATTAGCTTGCCTAGTTACCTATCTAAATAAGTAGTTTTGACTTAATTTTTCCTCACTATATGTAGATCTAACTAAGCGTATTTTCACTATGTTGAAAACTTTATTGTAGAAAAAAACCCCAAAATATAATACAACAAAACACTAAACTTTACTCACTTCATGGTGAATAATGTTTCCATACTCAGAAAAACGTTGGAGAATACAAGAAGCAAAATCTGATGGAAACCCGAAAACAGTTACCCAAGTAGGGTCCAAATCTTTTGATGGCTCAAAGTCATTCCTATAAACAAATTTTAAAACGAGTTCAGCTCACAAATAGGTATAATATTATTTACTTAACTCGTATCAAATGTATCATTTTAAAATACGTCTATTTAAAATATATTAAAATCGTCTACACGTGTAATCCTAAAAAGAGTAATTTCTGTTCAAATTATATTTGAAGAGTTACAGGAGTGATTCCCATAGATATTATGGTCCGACCCGCTTGGGGGAGGTCGAGATCCGTCCAGTCCCGGGCGAACGTGAAAGGCAAAGAATTTTAGGAGGAAAGAAATGTTCAGGAGAGTTTACCCCATACATGGGTACGGGGGTTTAACCCATACATGGGCACGGGGGGTTGGGGGGGTTAACCCCCCAAATTCTGAGAAGGGCCCCCACTCAGAAGTGGGGGGGGGAGAAAAGGTTAACCCCCAATTTTGGCAAAATAAAGAAAAAAATGTCTTTAAAATGACTTCTAACTGCCTCCAAACTTAAGTTTTGAGGTCAAAATGAATGTTTTAAGCAATAAAAAGCTAAAAAATGCAATAAAAAGGGCTTCTTGACCTAACATTAGCGTTTTTTACCTATTTTTCCTTCAAAATAGAAAAACGATATGTGTAAAATGCACTCCAAAAAAAAAAAACGATATGGGTATTTTGCGTTTCTCGGATTTTAACCCCCCTCTCTAATTTGGGATTTAATCCCCCCCACTCCGGACCAACTTGCCTATATATGGTTTAACCCCCTCCTGATTCTTGAGAAGGGGTTTAACGCCCCCTCCCATTCAGAAATGGGGTGGAGAAAAAGGCTACCCCTCAATTTCTGAAAAAATGAAGACAAAAGTGTTTTAAATGACATCTAACTGCCTAAACTTAAGTTTTGAGCATAGATGTTTTTGGTCGGGTCCGCTAGGGGGGTCCACCCCCGGGTGGAAGGCCAAAATTTTTTAGGGGGGTCCTGACCCCCTGGCTTTTTAGGGGGAGGGGTCGACCCCGGGTGCGAGATTTCTAATTTAGGAGGGTTCAGGGCAGGGGGTCTGATTTTTTAACAAGGTTTTTTTAAATCAATAATTTAAGTGTTTTTAAGTCTAATATTGACTTTTATATACCAAAACAGCCTATTTAAACCTAAAAAGTGTATTTAAACACTGTTTTTAACTAAAAAAACCGTGTTTATGACAGTAAATAAAAAAAGCTATACTTGTAAATTGGTCGGGAGGGGGGAGAGAGGTCAGCCTCGCTGGGATGGGGGGGGGGGTCAGGCCGGACCGCTCTCGAGTTTCGGGGGGAGGGGGGACCTGGATTTTTTCTATGGGGGGGTCCGAAATTTTGGCTTTAGGGGGGGTGTAGACCTCTCTGTTCCCCCCAAAAAAACATCTATGGTTTTGAGACCAAAATTAGTGTTTTAAGAAATAAAAAGCACAAAAATGCAATAAAAAGAGCTTTTTGACTTAAAATTAGCGTTTTTAACTGCCTCAAAACTTAAGTTTTGAGATCAAAATGAATGTTTTAAACAGTAAAAAGCTTAAAAATGCAATAAAATTAGCGTTTTTTATCTATTTTTCTTTCAAAATCAAAAAAACGATATGAGTAAAATGCACTCCAGGAAAAAACGATATGGGTAAAATGCGTTTCCCGGATTTTAACCC
This sequence comes from Microlaimidae sp. YZB2_3, assembly GCA_030248175.1. Taxonomy (NCBI): domain Eukaryota; kingdom Metazoa; phylum Nematoda; class Chromadorea; order Desmodorida; family Microlaimidae; species Microlaimidae sp. YZB2_3. The sequence goes on along the minus strand of JASAMX010004583.1, from coordinate 4,490 downwards.
CCCCTCTCCTAATTCCGGGTTTAACCCCCACGCCTCACTCCAGGACCAATTTGCCCATGTATGGTTCACCCTAGGTTTTTTAAGGAAGACGACCAACCAGGGATGGCCGATTTTAGATTTACGGGGGGGGGCGGTGGTCCGAGAAGGGTCCAATTTTATTCAGTAATTTAATTGTTTTAGGTCTAAGATTGAATTTTATACCGGTATTTAGCCCCAAAAGAATGGTGATTTCCACATAGAAAATTGAAAAAACAAATGTCTTATAATCATTGAAACGACTCAATTCCGGGTATACCTACAAAAACATTGAAAAAAATGGGAAGAAAATGCGTCAAACAGGTACAGGTACAGGTCTTACACTTACTAACAACTTTTTTGACGAAAACCAGCTGATAGTTTTTTAATTAGCAGAGAGTTGTTGATTTATAAGCCTTTATTCATTCAAGTAGCCAATTCAATATATTTAAATGGTTTTTAATTGTTACATTTTGTCCTTATTAAAGTTTGCTTCGGTTTGTGAAAGAAAGGACGTCTTGACTTTCAAATTATTTTTTAAAAAATTGAAGGAAAACGTATTTGAAAAATTTATACCCTTGGGTAAAAAATGGGTCGGCTTGAGCGGCGCTGATATCGACAGCAGTTCTTGTCGCATGAGAATCGGACAGAAACGACGAAATATCTTTTTTCTAAAAAAAAACAACAAAGCTTAATTATTTTTTAAATTATCATTTAAACAAGCTAAAACAAAAAAAATAGTTAACCATTGTTGTGTAGATAAATATGAAGCTTGAAATACAATACTAAAAAATCTATATTTCCAGCTTAAGGAAAAGCAAACAGCCTGGCAATTTATCCTTGATGGCGGACACTTCTTATCATTTTGCAATATTTGGAATTCAATTCATGAAGTAAAAATAATGCAAAACATCAAAGCACTAATAAACAATTAATAATTTTACTTTTGATTAATGTTGGTTTAAAACAAACCTGTGGTTCCTGATTTTGAAAAAGACCAATTTTTTGACTGATAGAGCCATTTAATGAAGTTTCTCCAGTTTTAAGGACACAATCTCCGCTTATTGAGTCTGACATCATAGTTTTTAAGGGAGGTCCGCTCGTAAAATTAGTTCCAAACTGTTTGCTTTTCCCTAAAACCAAAAATATTTGATTACCTAGGTAAATCAAGTCTTACTGTTATAGATAATTATGATACCACTTACCACTCTTACCATAGATTTTATTTAGTTAGGAAATCCCTATGATTATCAGTGTAAAAGAGATAAAATCCTAAATAAAACAACGGTTTTTTATTTATCTTTAAGATATACTCGTTTTAAATTTTTATTGATAAAAATTTTATATAACCACATTGTATTATTTCCATAAAAAATGTTTTTCTTAAATCTTTAATGTTTTTATCGAAGGGGTGTTTTTGAATTTCTGGAAAAAAATATTCAGATTCCATTAAATTAACATTTTATAATATTCTTATTAACAAAAATAATAAAATGGATTTAATTCAAAATCATACCACGTTCTGGGCTGTTTTGACTTGGTATTTGATGAACCAGATTGGGGTGCCATGTCACGTGATGGTCCCGTGTTCCTGAAAAATAAGTGGAATTGGTCGAAGGTCCTGCTTCTGCCAAGGAATTCCTTTCGTATGGAGCGTCAGAACGTCTGTGACCAGAATTAGCTTTAAGATTTTCATGATTAGCATAGCTGTTATAATACGAATCGTTCAAATTTGATCCACTATAAGCGCCTGACGTGTTGTGACCACCGAGCAAGAAAGATGGAGCAAAGGAATGCTGTTGAAGGTTTTTCTGCGTTTGCAGAAGTGAAGGAGATTTTATACCTTTAAAAAATAAAATAGTGTTTATCAAAAAGTTAAAGTAAGGTTTCCATAGATGAGCATTGAGTATAGGAGGGTAGAATGGGGTCCATCCCCCCTTAGCCTTAAAATTTCGAACCCCCCCCAGAAAAAAATCTAGGGCCCCCCTCCCCCAAAATTTTTAAATTTGGTACCCTACTCCTCTCTGGAATTCTTAATCGTCCCTCCCCCACTTTTGGGTATAAATCCAGATCAAAATTTACTGTCAGAAACACGTTTTTGTAGTAAAAAACAGTACTTTTATTATCTTTTAATATATAAAAAGCCTATTTTGGTGTATAAATTTCTATATAAGTGCTAAAAAACATTAAATCAATGATAATAACTTTGTTTGGAAACCGGAACCCCCTGACTCCCCTCTAAATTTCAAACTGGTCTACCCCCGGTTGACAACCCCCCCCCCCCCTAAAAAAAAGGTAGGAAGGTACGGACCGCCCCTAGCTTCAAAGGGCCATTTACCCGGGGTAGCCACCCCCCTCTACTCTAGCTTGCCAGTTCATGCTCATGAATAAGGCTTCCCTCCCTGAAACTCCAATAAAATAAACAAAACGTGCTTACCGGGCCGGCATGCATGCTGCATGTATTGGTTTTAGGAAGATATTTTCTCTAAATGTTGACCCACAGAAGTAAGAGGGAAGAAATAAGCTTTGACTACTAATGACTTACGGGACTTAGCCACTTTTAAAAAATTTAATAGAGAAAAATGACATAAACATAAAATTAATTTACTTATTTCGCTGTCCAACGTTGCTGTAATCACTTTTAAATCTGATTTGAAAATTACAGTACACCCCCTTGCCTTTTGGGGGTAAGTTTAATTCTTCAAGGTTTAAAACTTTGCAAAAAATCAAAGGGGCCCTTCTCCCCTTTCCATTTCAGAATCCATTTCTCCATTTCAGTTATTTGCAAACCTGTGCACTGCCCTCCCCAGGAGTTTTATTGGGGGGAGGCAATTCTGAAACGGGGAGGGGCAAGGGGGGGGGGCAATTTTTTTTAAATGGGGGGCAATAAAACGGGGGGAAGCAGAGGAGAAAGAAAAAAAAAGAGTAAAAAAAGAGAAAAAAGAACAGAAAAGGAAAAAAGGGACAAAATACGCGAAAAAAGGTAAAAATAAGTCTAAAATGGCTTAAAATGTATTAAAATAGGCTAAAAACTCTAAAAATTTCGCGATGATGGCATTATTATACGTCAAAATGGCGCCTTTTCAAAAATTTTTGGACACTTTTTCATTTTTGGGCAAGGGGACAATAAAACGGGGAATTCTCCAATAAGGCGGGGGGCATTTCCAGACCGTGCACAGGTCTGTATTTGATATACTAAATATATAATACGCAAATAAATAATTATTTACCTGGAGATCCATAGCTAATGGGACTAGAACCACCCGACCCAAGAACCATAGGCTCAGGAGAATAGTGAGATCTTTGCATCATGATTTCCGCTATTTTAAGTTTTATGCTTAAATAGATTTAAAATAAATAATGCAAAATTTAAAATATTGTTTTATTTAGAAAAACGTTTTTGCAAGAAACAAAAACAAACAAAAATATAGCCTAAGTAACCCAACGAATTAAAAGTTTTCCTTAAGTTTTCTTCTGATTGTCAGGATTACAGACATATTTCTGGGTCAATATTGAATTTTACGAAACCGGGACAGGTACTAAACACGTCCAAAAATCGGTTAGAGAATTCCAACCAATAAATACTGATTAAAAACATGTTTGTAGGTCAATTCTGACTTGGTTGGCGGGTTGTCTCGATTTTAATTTTTAAAAAATGATTGAAGCCAGTTTTTAGATAATATAGGGTAAAATATGGGCAAAAAATGACAATATTTTGGATAAACAATTTTTACTTTTAAGAAAAATTTATAAACCAACAAATCAAATTAAAAAAAGAAGTACAGAGAATCTGAAAATTTACAAAAAAAAAAATATTAATTTGATAGTCACAACACATGGACCTCCAACAATATACAGACCTGTGCACCCACCCCCCGGGCTTTTATTTTGGGCGGCATTTCCAAAACGGAGGGGAATTTTTTTGAAACGGGGGAGGTGGCAAGCAGGGGATAAAGAAAAAAAAAGAGATAAAAAGAAAGAAAAAGAGAAAAAAAAGGTACAAAAAAAGGGAAAATAAGGTGAAAATAGGTCTAAAATGGCTTAAAAGGCATTGAAATAGTTTAAAAACTGCAAAAATTTCGCGATGATGGCGTCATAATAGATAAAAAAATTGGTGCCATAATTTTTGGGTACTTTTTCATTTTTGGGCGGGGGGCTGGGCAATAAAACGGGGGGGGGGGGGCAAATCCTCCAATAAAGTGGAAGGGAAGCATTTCCAGACCGTGCACAGGTCTAAAGGTCCAAATATGGACAAAAAATTTGTTTTTTTTTCTAATGATCAGATAACAGAATTTTATACTAAGCATAGTCTATGCATAGTTTAATTCATACTGTTTTCATCATTTCATTGTTTTTTTTTCTCTTTTTTTTTTCTCTTTTTCTCGTTTTTTTTCTTTTTTTTCATCAACAACATCAAATTTGCGACTTAATTGCCGCCAATATGAACTGTAGTGATGTCACTCTCATAGGTTTTT